>OX063288.1:14961872-15029372 GCA_944039245.1 Nebria salina
AATTTTGTGAATTTATTTGTTAAATTAATATTTGAGTAACTTTTAGTTATTTAAATGTCTACAGTTTACGTAATACGTCGACGGCGCGTTACAATATATATATATATATATATATATATATATATATATATATATATATATATAATATATATATATATATATATATATATATATATATATATATACATATATACATATATATATATATATATATATATATATATATAAAAATATATATATATATATATATATATATATATATATATATATATATATATATATATATATATATATATATATATATATACATATATATATATATATATATATATATATATATATATATATATATACATATATATATATACATATATATATATATATATATATATATATATATATATATATATATATATATATATATATATATATATATATATATATATATATATATATATATATATATATATATACTGGGTGTAACAGCGAAACGAGCTACCTCGAATAACTTCTATGTTATTAAAGATACAATAAAATAGTATAAGACAAACTTATGCTGGACCAAGGGGGACATCCAACTATAAAAGAAAATATTTTTTTAAACCAGTGGTTCTCAAGCAACAACACAAAGTTATGTTTTTTCAAACGAGATGCTGTATATTTTTTAAGCCCATTCGATAGAGTATTTTTTTCTAAATTCCATTATGTATTCGTTTTATACCCTTACATAAGTAAAATATTGAGAACAATGCGATTGAAACTTAAATAAATTTTATTTTTATAGTTATTTTTCAGTAGGCTATGAAACAAAATAATACAACGAAACATAAATTAAATACATTAAATTATTTGTTATTTACTTTATAAATAGTGTAACAAAGTAAATAACAAATAATTTCATGTATTTAAGCTCAATTTTGTTTCATAGCCTACTGAAAAATAACTATAAAAATAAAATTTATTTAACTTTCAATCGCATTTTTCTCAATATTTTACTTATGTAAAGGTATAAAACGAATACATAATGGAATTCAAAAAAAAATACTCTATCGAATGGGCTTAAAAAATATACAGCATCTCATTTGAAAAAACATAACTTTGTGTTGTTGCTTGAGAACCACTGGTTTAAAAAAATATTTTCTTTTATAGTTGGATGTCCCCCTTGGTTCTGCATAAGATTGTCTTATACTATTTTATTGTATCTTTAATAACATAGAAGTTATTCGAGGTAGCTCGTTTCGCTGTTACACCCTGTATATATATATGTATATATATATATATATATATATATATATATATATATATATATATATATATATATATATATATATATATATATATATATATATATATATATATATATATATATATATATATATATATATATATATAATTATACAAGGCCTTGAAGTTATTTTACATATATTGTAAGTTGCAACCTGCAGCATCAGCTAAATCTTAGTATATTTCCATAAAACTAGAAACAGCATAAATAGCACGTAACATTAGAAATATGAGTTGATTGTTCTCAGTTCGTTCATTGTAAGTCTACAAAACGAATACTGTTGTATTTAATATTATACGAAATAAAGAAGATTTTTTTTATTTAAATTAAATATTGAGTATTTAATTGGCGCAGTCGGTAGGATAGCATCGAAACACAAGTTATTGTGTGGTGAATATAATTCTTCGCTTTGCTATTCTGCAAACCTACGTAAAAGGCTAAACAGTGCCCATCAGGGTCTACCCACGACCCATCTTTAAAAGAAGACAACATCAGATTGGCAACTTGCTGTTCCACAACCGGTCCACGTCGCCTGAAAGATATCTGCTGTCCTCTTGAAGAATCAGAAGACTAGAAGAACAGAAGAACCCGGTGATGCCCGTAAAACATCCCTCCACAATTATATTATTACTACCATTGTAAGTTAATCATAATTTACTTATAATATTATTACACAAACAGATACTTCTAGCAAAGACTAGTAATAAAAGTATCAAGAGACCGACATAGTCTCAACACACACATATTTATGAACAATAGTAGTTCATCGGAATCGGAACACGTAACTTCAGATTCCGAAGTCGAAAATAGTCAAACTACCAAAATCTCGGTACAGAGAATTTCTTTGAGACCCAGTCGACTAAATAATTTATATTTAACAATGTCTACTACGACATTAGCAGAACTCAAAAATCTGTCAGAAATTATTCCTTCATATGACGGAAATATTAAAATTCTTAACAACTTCATATCCGCTGTAGATGAAGTACATTCCGCATTAACTAACATACAAATTAATGATATCCAACGAACATACTTGTTTGGATTAATAAAAAATAAACTAACTCACAAAGCCGCTGAATCAGAAAATAAATTCTCAACTTGGGACGAATTGAAAACGTATTTAACTACTAATTTTTGCGACAAAAGCACGGCAGAGACTATATTACTAGAAATATTACAAATTAGAAATAAAATCAATTCCGATAAAACTTTAGAGTCCATTTCACAAAGATTTTCGCAATATAAATCAAAAATCCTCCTAACGGAATATAATCAACTTCAAAAAAATGCAATAATTAGAGAAAATCAAAAATTAGTTGTTTCACACTTTATTTCACTACTACCAATTTCTATACGGGGTTCATTTATTGTAAAAGAACCACAATCCCTAGAACAATGCGAAATTCTCTTGCAAAATGAATTCAACTATTCGCATCAATCCCCTATATTAAAAGAAAAACCAAATTTCTCATTCAGCCTACCTCCTAAGAAATTCCCTGCTCAACAATTTCCTTCTAAACCTATACCATTTAACACAGTTAATAAACAACCAACACAATTTGCACCCAGACAGAATTTGAAGAATTTCTATGAAACAAAACGTAATTTTCAACCAAGACCCATGACACAACAGACTCGCTTGACACAACCCATGTCAACACAAACAATTAGACAGAATTATAACCTTGACGAAACTAACGATACAGAAATCATAGAACAACTTGACCACGAATCTGAAAACAAAATAGACGAAGATTCTTTTTTAGAGTTAGAAAACGGCGAGGACAAATTGAACAAGTAATGTCAAGTATTACTTATCACCTACTGTCGTTAAAAATTAAAAATTATATTATTCTTTCTGATACAGGCTCTAGTATAAATTTAATAACTCCGGAAATAGTAAGAACAAAAAACATGAAAACTTATAATGAAAAATGCACTTTTAAAACTGTAAACGGGAAAACCACAACAAACGAATATGTTATATTAAATCTAAACAAAATTCCAATAAAATGTTACATCCATAATTTTCATAAGGAATACAACCTACTTCTAGGTATAGAAGCATTTAAAGATTTAAACATACAAATTGACTTCTTAAAAAACATTATTAAAATACAAGGAAAAGAAAGAAAATTACAAAGTTATTCAGAAACATCAAAACAAAACAATAATATCCAAATTCGAAACAAACATTTAAGCAATTTAGAAAAACAAAAATTAGACTTAGTCATTAGAGAATATAAAAACTTATTCCCAAAAAAAGACGAAAAATTATCCAACACTAACATTTGTACACATAAAATTATAGTTAATGAAGAAACTCCCATACACACAAAAAATTATAGACTTCCACAAATTTATGAAAAAGACATTGAGGAACACATTCAAAATTTACTAAAAGAAAACGTAATACAACCTTCACATTCTCCTTGGAATTCACCTATTTGGATTGTTAGACGCATCTGGTAAACGTAAGACAAGATTAGTTATTGATTACCGTAAATTAAATACAAAAACAAAAGACGATCGTTTCCCAATTCCGAACATAGACACCCTATTAGACCATATAGGATGTTCAAAATATTTCACTACCCTCGATTTGCATTCTGGCTTCCATCAAATCCTAATGAATAAAGATGATATCGAAAAAACTGCATTTTCCACAACGTCCGGACATTACGAATTCGTTCGCATGCCATTCGGCTTAAAAAATGCCCCGGCAACATTTCAGAGAATGATGAATATCGCATTAGGAGACTTAGTTAACAAAATATGCCTAGTCTACCTCGACGACATAATCATTTTCGGAAAAACATTAGACGAACATTTACAAAACATAAAATTAGTATTCGAAAAACTCAGAAGCGCAAACCTTAAAATACAAATCGATAAATCCGAATTTTTACAAAATCAAACCAAATACCTCGGTTATATCATTACGCAAGACGGCATTAAAACCGACCCATCAAAAGTTGAAAAAATTAAGAAATTAAATATCCCTAAAACGAAAAAGGAAATAAAACAATTCCTTGGTACTATCGGCTGGTATCGAAAATTTATTCCCGACTTTGCAAAATTAACAAAACCTTTCACTCGTTGTTTACGAAATGGTCAAATCATTGATATTTATAATGAGCAATACAGAAACTGTTTTAATAAATGTAAAGAAATTTTAATTACGTCACCAATATTACAATTCCCCAATTTTAATAAAGAATTTATCCTCACAACCGACGCCTCAGACTTTGCAATAGGTTCCGTATTACTCCAAAAGAATGATAATGAAAATAACAAAGAGATGCCAGTAGCATATTTCTCTAAAACACTAAATAATGCTGAGCAAAACTATAGCACAATAGAAAAAGAACTACTTGCAATAATCCAATCTATAAAAAATTTCCGCCCTTACTTATACGGGAGAAAATTTCTCATTAAAACTGATCACCGACCACTTGTATGGCTATTCAATATGAAGAACCCGAATCAGAAACTTATGCGATGGAAAATAGAACTAAATGAATACAATTTTGAAATAGAATATTTACAAGGTAAAATGAACTTTATTGCTGATAATTTATCACGACAAAGGAATGATACGCAAATTATTAAATACATTGGAGACGTGACAAATACAAAAATATTTGCACACTGCATATCAAAAGATCTCGAAATGTCACAAGGACTAGCCAAAGACATAAACGACCAATTTCAGAGCAAAGAATATTGTAACAATCAAAAAAGCCAAAATAAAAATCTAATCATACAACACACTAATAATAAAACAATATTTCACCTAATTACAAAAGAAAAACATAACGAAAAACCTTCAATAAAAAATTTAGACAAACCTCTCAAAGAATTAAGGGATTATATGATACTAAATGAACTACACGAAATCAATATACCGAAATTAGGTTGCGGATTAGATCAATTAAAATGGGAAGATGTTTCAAACAAAATACTAAAAATTTTCGAAGATACAAATATTCAAATTAATTTGTATACACTACCTGAAACAAATATTAACGATTCAATAAATAATAATGATAGCGATAATAACACAGTACACTCAGATCCTGAAAACCCAGTGAACGGACTAAAATTTTCAAACGATAGGCTTAATGTTGCAAATAACCAACTAATACTAGAAACACATAATGGAAACACAGATATTAAAATACAACGATTATTTGAGCATGCTAAGATGAGAATACACTGTAAATTCAATAAAACCACACTAGAAGAAGATATAATACATTTTTTAAAGGAATACATTATTCCAAAAATACGTTATTACGCAATAATCGAAAAGGGTCTAGAGTTAACACTCGCGAATATTATACAAAATACTTTCGAATATAACACTATAAACGTTATTTCATGTAATAAAATTGTAATAGACATAGAAGATGAAGACGAACAAATTGAAATAATTCATGACTTCCACATAGGACTAACAAACCACCGTGGAATAATAGCAACATTAAACGCATTAAAAGATAAATACTTCTGGCCTAATATGATAAAAAATATTACCGAATATATCAATAACTGCGGCCACTGTAAACTAAACAAATACAATAGAAAACCAATACAAGCAATTGACAATCTTACACCAACCCCCTGTAAACCTTTTGATATAATAAACATGGACTTACTATGCCTAGATAAAAATTATTTCCTAACTATTTACGATCAGTTTTCAAAACAAGGGCAAATATATTCTCTCGAAAATAAATCTTCAAGAAGCGTTGTAAACCAATTAATAAAATATTTTCAAATATTCACTATACCAAAAAAAATCATTATGGACTCCGGCCCAGAATTTAAAGGAAGTCTCGTACAAAACTTACTCAGATCACACAACATCGAAAGCCACATTACTTGTGTAAACAACCCCAAAAGCAATGCAATTGAAAGATTACATTCCACTCTCCTAGAGCACTTGCGCTTAATTGAAAACAATAAAAAGTTCAATAATAAAACATTGCTAGAAAAATTAGAACTAGTTATATTAGCCTACAATAATACAAAACACTCTATTACAAAATTAACCCCCAACGAAATACTATTTGGAAAAAACAACGAAATACCTTTCAGAACAATTCCACTTATAAATGAAGAACTAATCCAACAATATAAAGATGAACAAACCCAACTGTTTGAAATCATTAAAAGAAAAATTGAAACAGAGAAACAACAACGTTTCAAAGAAAATGATAATCCCTAAAGCCTGTATTACATTCAGCAACATTTTCGTGGATTAGTTCATGGACTAGTCCAGCAACTAGTCCATGAACTAGTCCAGCAACACCAATTTCTTGTGTATTACACTGGGCAACATATTTTTGCAACATATCTAGTTATATTACATTTTATACCAACTTAAATCAACAAAGGTTGGTCTTCTGTGACAGCTATAGAAATCCTCTTTGTCGATAATTTCGTGTTTATTGATTAATATTCTGCTTGTTTACACTTTCTGTTTCATTTTGAAAATATTAATCTTTAAAAATGAATCGTAAAAAAGCTTATTTACGTGAAGTTCAGAGGCAACAGAATGCGATATTAAAAAATACAAAATATACATGTGAAAGAAAAAACTGGAATTGTTCAAGCGATTTTTCGAACGTGAAAAACGGCTAGTGAGAGACAACCAAATGTACAACCCTTTTTCTTGCCCCTTGAAAGACCTCGTCCAATCAGTATGTCCGTAGCCTCATTAAATATGTTAAGATCTATTTGACATGAGGGTTGCATCATTATAAATATAAGGCGATTAATTAGTTAACGCATTATGTCAAGATTTAAATGATATGAGGGTTGCATCATTTGAGATATAAAGCGTTTATACATATTGTTGCAAATATACAAACGTACGTTCTATGAAAAAATTTAAATAAACATTTACATTTTTCAGGCGAAAATACCCATTTATAAATGTAATCATAAAATTGTTCTTATCAAGTTATAAACAAAAATAATGATTATCTAAAACATTTATATGTAAATAAAATGTACAGAACAAATTACAAAAAAAAATAATCGAAAATATTGTGTGAGCCGTAAGTAATCAGCAATTTCGTGTATGGCGATTTTGGTAAACTACCTTGAAGACTATAAATAAAAATCCTAATTGAATGGAAGACCACGCTAAACAAAAGACTTATTTCTGCAGAAGACTTCACTACAATCAAGGAAAATGACTACAATGAACGCCACGTAGAAGACCGCGCAACACAGAAGACCAACCGAAAAATTGCGATTGGTAAAATGAAAAGTAACTAGAATCACTAAATGTTGCATGTTGCCCAGCAACAAAATTAGAACATGTTCTAATCCGTGCAACTCGTCCATGGACTAGTTGCGCAACACAGTTGCGTGCAACTTCTGTATTACATTGGGCAATTTTTGTTGCTGGACTAGTCCATGAACTAATCCACGAAAATGTTGCTGAATGTAATACAGGCTTTACAGATACCAAAAGAAATGTTTGCTAAACAAAATCCTAGATTATTAAAGAAATTTAAAAAACCATTGTTTAAAAAAATAAAAATAGAAGATTATGACCCAATATTAGGAAAAGTAAAAACCAGAGACCAACTAGGCCCGAAAAACATTCGGATAAATAGATTAAAACAATAAAATGTTTCAGATGCGTAGCCCAATTGATAGATATCTCACAAGAAAACGGATTTCACCTGGCCGATTTAGGACAATGTAAAATAAGATCTTCGGAACAAATTATTTACTTTAATTATAACATTACCCCCATTTATCAAGAATTCATAAAAGTAACCAAATTAAAAACTAGTCTGTTGGAACAAATATCCAACGAAAAGACAATATTTCAAGAATACATAAACATAATAACCTATATTCATAACGATTTGGAAAATCACATTCAAAAACTTTTTAACAAAAGAACAAAACGCGGTCTAATTAACGGATTAGGTAGTATCATAAAATCTATTTCCGGTAACCTAGACGCTTCGGACGGAGAACGATATGACAGACTTCTCAAACAAATAAATAAAAACGAACAGACACTACAAACACAAAATGACCAAAACCTAAAATTAAGCAGAGAAATGATTGACAAATAGGAGACATTTTATACTTTGACTGGCAAGGCAGAATTGACACTGAAAATAAATTTCAAAAATTAATATTCTTTTTACAAAACATGAACGACTTATGCAAACAAATCGAAGTTAGCCTAACATTCTGTAGCCTAAGAAAATTACACACCAGCATCATAAGTCCTAATACCCTACAACAAATAACACAAAATAAAGATATTTGGCTTTTCAATGAAATTATTGAAACATATTGTAGAAATGATGGAGATCAAATACACTACATAATAAATATTCCTATTTACACTTTAAATACTTATCATTTACACCAATTTACCCCTATTCCCGTCTACAAAAATAATTCTCTTATTATGCTTAATGAAAAACAAAGTATATACTACCTAGATAATGGAAATAAATATAATACTGATAACTGTATTCAAATAAGTAATTTACACTATTGTAATAGTCGATATATTAAAATTAATAAATGTATTAGGAATATTGTAAGTAACCAAAAGAACGATGGTTGTTTATATCATGACATAAAATTAGAAAACACTTGGGAACAAATAGAAAATACGAACGACTTAATAATTAGAAGTCCCAACGAACAACAAATTCAGATTAATATAAACAAATATTTTGAATAAAAATATACAAGGAATATACAAATATAAATTAACAGAAGGATGTAAGATAAATAATTTTAAATTCAATGTTATTCAAGAAACATATAAAGAAATACAATTTGAAAATTTCAACCCCTCCAATAATTTGAAAACGCCAAGTCAGATTAAACTAAAAGAAATGAAACCAGTTGATATAAAAATCAAAAATGTTCCACGAATAGAAGAATCACAAATAAATAATAACCATCATTCTTACATATTATATTGCATCATTGTAATTATCATAATGTTCATGTTATGTTCTAAATATAAGAATAAATGTAAAAACTTATGGAAACGAAAAGAGAACACATTAAAAAACAAATCAAACGAAATTATATTAGAAACAATAGAATAACATCTTACAATTATTGTAAAATTTTAGAAGGGAGGAATTATATAAGGTCTTGAAGTTATTTTACATATATTGTAAGTTGCAACCTGCAGCATCAGCTAAATCTTAGTATATTTCCATAAAACTAGAAACAGCATAAATAGCACGTAACATTAGAAATATGGGTTGATTGTTCTCAGTTCGTTCATTGTAAGTCTACAAAACGAATACTGTTGTATTTAATATTATACGAAATAAAAAAGATTTTTTTTATTTAAATTAAATATTGAGTATTTAATTTATATATATATATATATATATATATATATATATATATATATATAAATATATATATATATATTTATATATATATATATATATATATATATATATATAAATAAATATAAATATATATATATATATATATATATATATATATATTTTATATATATATATATATATATATATATATATATATATATATATATATTTATATATATATATATATATATATATATATATATATATATATATATATATATATATATATATTTATATATATATATATATATATATATATATATATATATATATATATATTCAATTATTTTGTTAATAACTTTTTACTTTCTTATACGCAGTAGAAGTAAGTATTGTAATCATGAAAAAATTCGAACCCGAAATTTTAACGGAAATATACGTTTTGACCTTCCCTGAATCGATTCCAACTATTTTTGGAATGACGTCCATCTGTGTGTGTGTGTGTGTGTGTGTGCGTGTGTGTGTGTGCGTGTGTGCGTGTGTTTGTGTGTGTGTGTGTGTGTATGTAGCGTAACCAAATCTAACATGTGTTTTTCTATATTAACCTAAAAACATTGACCACGTGCAAGTTACAGATTCGTACATATATACACACACTAACACTCGGATCGGAACTGTTCGTCACTCCCGATTCAGCATAGCACAAGTCCCGCACACCCCGCACCGAATTTACACAGCAACGGCCAAGCGACAAAGACAGCGCACTCAGCATTGTTTTATCGTCTGCTGGCGCGCTACACTATCTCCTCGTTACTTCACACTTGTTCCTGGAAGCGTATTTTTAGCAGGGCTTCCTCTCTTGCCCTTCGTGGTGGCAATTCACGGAGACGTGTAGGTACTGGAACTGGCACTGTGGAAGTTATGGTCCGGTAAAGGGGAACCTCGTCTTCGCTTGATGTCTGCCTCTCAAGTGCAGCTTCCTCTTCAAGAGATACTGGGTTTTGTGTTGGTGTCACATCTCCGACACTCGAATGGACCGAGTAATCCTCCGGTTGCCCAGATGTCTCTAATCCGCTTCTCTCAGGTGTTACCAGAGGATTGTGGCACCGAGTATTCCTCGACTCCGGTTGCCCAGATGTCTCTAATCCGCTCCTCTCAGGTGCCACCATAGGACTGTAGCAGCAAGTATTCCTAGACCCCGGGGAACTGATCGGAGTCGCGAGGAACTCTTCAGGTAAGGGGATTATCCCATCGGAACTCCGGCTCCACGAGGGTGTATTGAGAGGAGAGTCGATTGTCAGGGTTGGGTTAATGCTGCGGGATGAATACTTCTGTGGTAGATGTCTCCTTCTAGGGGTTTCGGGTCTACGGTAGATTCGGATTTCTATATCGGTTTCTTCAAAGACTTCATGCAACAAATCTTTGACCCGATCTTCCTTTAATTCCTCCAACCCACATGCTATCATTGATATAGCTAATTTGTAAATATTTTCCTCAACTAATTTCCGACGCAGAGAAATTAAAGCCCTGCGTAAGTTGGCGTACGTAGGTTTCTGAAGACTTCGTTCCTTAGTGAATAAATAAAATATTGTTCGCCCCTCCCGCTTTAGCATCGCAGTCACCCCCACTGTAGATTCTTATTTCCTCAATTCAGGTAGCCCTCCAAATCGCCTGCCCCAATACGCAAATCTCTCGCTACACAATGCGCTAACGCATATTGAGGGGGAGCATCAAAAAGATCTCCGTTTACTTCAAACAAGGAGAATTTTGCCGAAGTAGCACCTCGGCCGACATCTGACCCGTCCCACTTGCTAAGTCGTCCGGGACGTCTGTTTGCCCTTTCTTCTATCCTGGATTGCTCAGGACCCGGTTGATTATATTACGGTTACATTCGGTTTGCGTGCAGCACCATGCGTTTGTGACGAAAGGCGCAATGTTGCACCCGGAAGGTATTCATAACCATGCTATTTAGCACACGATATGGTCCGGTCCAGGGCCGGTGTAACTTGAAACTCTCACCTACTTTCGGTGTCGGTTGATGAACCCATACCAAATCGCCCACTTGAAACGTTGGTATACGAGTATCCTTATCACAATACTCCTTTCGTCTATGGTGTGAAGCTTCCAGCTGATTTCTCACGGTCGCATGAGCGTAGTCAAAAGAAGAACGGAGTTGCTGAAGATATTTCTCTTCAGATTGGTATGAAGTTCCCGGAGGTAGGCCATACTGGATATCTGCTGGTAACCGGGATTCTCTACTAAACATCAAGGAGAAAAGAGTGTGTTTGGTACTGTCATGATGGCTCGAACGATAAGCCATCATAACCAAGGGGAGCTCCTCATCCCACGTTCTTTGTCGTGCGCCTGCATAATGAGATAGCATGGCGATTAGTGTTCGGTTAAACCGCTCTACCATGCCGTCCGACTGCGGATGGAACGGTGTCGTACGAGTCTTATTAATACCGAACAACCGGCACATTTCTTGAAATAACAAAGCCTCAAATTCTTTGCCCTGATCCGAGTATAAAGTCTCAGGGGCACCGTATCTGCACAAAAACACGCGCAACTGTCGTTGCCGATTTATCGGGCCACGGGTAAGCTTCCGTACATTTCGTGAAGTAATCACCCCCTACCGCGATATATTTATTCCCATTTTTAGTGGTTGGTAACGTGAGCAAATCGATCGCGACTCTTTCGAGTGGTCGGGTTACCAGTTGTGTTTGTAGTGGGGCTTTTGGTTCTGGGGTAATAGGTTTCCGTCGATGACATGACTCACAATCCCGGCACCACTGTTCTACATCACGTTGCATGTTATTCCAATAATAACGGTCCTTTAGTTTTGAAAGAGTTTTTGTTACACCCAAATGTGCACCCGAGGCTGCATTGTCGTGATACGCTTTCAACACCTCACATACTTTACTACGCGGCACTACCACACGATATTTACCAAATTTATTGTCCCGAATACACAATCCATGTTCGTCTGTCCACTATGGTTTTAAATCAAACAGACTTTTTGTTTCCTTTGGCAGAACACTTTCACCACGTAAAAACCGAATCACTAGTTCGCACCGATCATCTTCTAGTTGCGCTTGCACCAGCGGTTTTACGCATTCTTTCGGTAGAGCATTGGGTACAGACCCTTCCTACACTGTATTAATGACGTCCAGGTCATACGAGTTCCTAGTATCCGGTGGTACTGTCGAATTTTCTTTGACTGTCTCCATTCCACATTGCCTGCATGGTCGTCGGGACAATCCCTCAGCGTTCAAATGTTTCTTGCCTGGCCGGTGACAAACTTCCATGTCATATTCAGCGAGAATTTCTAACCACCGGGCCACCTGACCCTCTGGTTCCTTAAAGTTCTTCAACCACCTTAAGCAATTGTGGTCGGTTCTGGCTAGAAATCGTATTCCGATTAGGTATCCCTTAAAATGTCTACAAGTTGATACCAGGGCCAGTAGTTCTCTCCTAGTCACGTAGTAACCACGCTCTTGCTTTGTTAATGCCCAACTGAAGTACGTAATCACTCGCTCATAATCATCTTGCACTTGACTGAGGACGCCTTCCAGTGCGACACCACTTGCGTCGACATCAAGAATGAATGGCAGATCAAATCTCGGATACGCCAAGATTGGGGCGCTGATGAGAAACTGCTTCAATTTCTTAAAAGCTGCTTCCGTATCTTCATTCCAGCTATAATTTACCCCCTTATTTAATAGACGATGCAGAGGTTCGGCTTCTTTGGCGAAGCCACTTATGAAGCGTCTGTAGTACGAGGCCAATCCCAAGAAAGAACGCAGATCTGCAAGGTTCCTAGGAGTAGGCCAGTCGCGTACCACTTGTATCTTTGCCGGATCTGTTGCCACTCCATGGCGACTCACGACATGGCCAAGAAACTCTACTTTTTCTTGAAAGAGTCAGCATTTCTTAAGGTTGACCTTTAAGCACGCTTGTCGCAGGCAACTCATGACTGCTTGTAGCCGCTCTTCGAAATTGCGTCCCCATACAATTACGTCATCCAGATAGACTAACGCGCTTTCTCAGTTCAGACCATCCAGGACAACGTCCATTATCATCTGGAATGTAGCTGGTCCATTACACACGCCGAAAGGAAGAACATTAAACTCATAAAGACCCGTTCCCATTGAAAATGCGGTCTTAGCTTGGTCCTCCGGAGCCACTTCAACCTGCCAATAGCCCAACTGCAGATCCAACGCGGTGAACAGAGTAGCACCAGCTAATGAATCGAGTATTGTGTCCATTCGTGGCAGTGGATAGCTATCCTTGATGGTTACGTCATTTACTTTCCGGAAGTCAACACAGAAACGAGTAGAGCCATCTTTCTTCCGGACAAGCACGACAAGCGAGCACCAAGGTGATAATGATGGCCTTAAAACACCTGCCTCAAGCATTCGCTGACACTCGTGTTTGGCTTCCTCTCGCCGCCCTGCTGGAAGTCGTCGTGGTGATTGGCGAATGGGTTTTGCATTTCCGGTGTCAATCTGATGCTGAAAAATACGTGTGCGTCCCGTATCGTTCTTGTTATGTGCTACCGTGTCTTTGAATTGGTCAATGCACAATTTAGCACGCCGTAATTCCTTGGTAGACAAATGACAAGAAGCTTCACTCTAATCGAATTCGTTTGAAGTTGAAACATCTGGTGGAGATCGCACATTCACTACCGCGCACTCAAACGCGGTTCCCACGCGTGCATTCTTTCGTAAAGTGATTGGTTCAGTTGTTGGATTACGTAATAGCACAGTCCCGTGTTCGGCAGACACTAACCCGCGACCCAACATACAATTAAATTTGTCCCAACACTGCGGCGATGGTTCTACTACACGCGGCAAGTTTAAATGTTCACCAACTAATTGTATACAACCAAGAATCTTCGTACGTGCGGGAATGACTATTGTTTCGCATAATATCGCGGCTACTGGAGAAATAGCAATAACCACCCGCCGGATAACACACGCACTGTTTGTTGTCGTAAAATGTCACATCCCAACACACAATCGTCTGTCAAGTCCTCACAAATACTAACTTGTATTTGCATACGTAAATCGGCTATTCGCACTATAACATCACATGTTCCGAGAACCGGTAAAACCTCCCGATTTGCCTGAACTACAAGTCCGTTCGCGACTCGTAGCGGCGCATTTCACAACCGTTTCCACAAAGACTTCTGCATAAAGCACCGAGATGCACCTGTGTCCACGAAGAATATCACCGAATATTCGTTTATATGTCCTTTCACTCGCACTACCGCTGTATCCTCCTGAACTACAGTCTGTCCCATTGTAGTACCTAGCGTCACTCCGGGACTGAGAAACGCTTGCTTTAGTTTCCCGAATCCCTACTATTGCGATTTGGGCAGTTTCTACGAAAATGTCCGTAAGCGTTGCACTCGTAGCAACGTTTGTTCTCCGATCCATCGGTCGGTGGACGCCGCACTGGAGCAGATGATGTTACACGGCTTTGAGCACTACGTTGTCGGGTGTCCCTAAACCGCGTTGGCGAACGCTCCCTACTGTTGACCCTCTGCGACCTTTCATCATGATAAAAGCGCATGTCTCCTAGTGGTGTTGGTGAACGCCAGCGAACTCTAGATTCTCTTGGCCTCTCATCGTCTTGTTGTTTCATCTCTAATTCGCGAGTGGATGTAGTCAGCTTGCTAACAGCTGTAGCAAGCTCTCCTACCCACATTTTAAGGCCCTCTAGGTCTGTATTTGGTGTGGTTCCTGCTGTGCAAATTGTTGCAGAACTCGAAGGTTGAGAATGATGTTCACGTATCTCAGATAACCTCAGCTTAATCCTTAATGCCACCTGAGCCTCCGCTAGAGCTTCGTTTAGTGTGCCTGGATTTTTGCGTGCTATCTCCTCCGCTACCTGAGAATCAATTCCTAATAGAAACTGTTTTAATACCAAACTCTCACGTGTGATGTCGCTATGATCCGTGAACGAGACACCGCTCAAAAACCGTAAACCCGCCGCGAACATAGCCAGAGTTTCATCCGTCTCTTGCTTACGCGCCCGAAATCGTATTTCCGCGTCATTTATTTCTTTGTTAAATGTCGGTTTTAAGGCAGCGCATGCAGTAACCCAATCAGCTCGTTGTTCGTTTGATAAACTACGATACACCTGACACGCGGATCCTTCCAAGTAGAAGGGCAACGCCGTAATCTTTTTCCTACTGTCCCAGTCTTTAATTAAAGCGAAACCATCGAATATCTCGACCCACTCTTCCCAATTCCCGCAACTTAACTTTGGCACTGCACGTCACTCATCTTTAAAATCTTAAATATTTGTTTGCGTGTAATAAGTTCGATCACACCGCTGTCACCATTTTGTAGCGTAACCAAATCAAACATGTGTTATTCTATATTAACCTAAAAACATTGACCACGTGCAAGTTACAGATTCGTACATATACACACACTCGGATCGGAAATGCTCGTCCCTCCCGATTCAGCATAGCACAAATCCCGAACACCCCGCACCAAATTTACTCAGCAACGGCCAAGCGACAAAGACAGCGCACTCAGCATTCCTTTAGCGTCTGCTGGCGCGCTACATACATATATATATATATATATATATATATATATATATATATATATATATATATATATATATTTATATATATATACATATATATAAATATATATATATATATATATATATATATATAAATATATATATATATATATATTTATATATATATATATATATATATATATATATAAATATATATATATATATATATATATATATATATATATATATATATATATATATATATATATATTTATATATATATATATATATATATATATATATATATATATATATATATATATATGTATATATATATATATATATATATATATATATATATATATGTATATATATATATATATATATATATATATATATATATATATATATAAATATATATATATATATATATATATATATATATATATAAAATTTAATATTTAGTATACGAATATAACAAAATTATGCACGTGTCTCAGCAGGTGTCCGAATTGACTACGAGACAGATCAGGGGCAGAGTAGATAAAATTTGGGTGGCGCATTTACGGGTATGCAGGTATGCGTGTGTGCGTGAGTACAAACTGTCCTTGGATCTTTTTCATAGTATACTGTATTATAACAACGTTATTCAAACGCAAACAGGTTTGAATATTTTTCATAGTATCATGTATTATAACAAAACTGATAATCAAAAACAAAAGATTTTGTTTGAAAACACAAAATTCAAATACAAACTTATTCCGACCCTGAACAAGTGAAAATTTTAAGCCTTAATTTTCTTATGTCCTTTGTAAAACGATTCGTATTAGTGGTACGTCTCTATATGCCTGCGTTTTCAGACCGCGTCACTAAGATAAGGGTCTAATCGGGACACAGCGGGTTGTCACTTGTAATACTATAAGTTTTGTCGATTATCTTTGACGATTTTTATACAAGATGTATATGTCGAGGGGGGTGCTGACACCGTTTGGCGAACTCCTTCGTCGTCAACTCATTGTTTTATTTTCAACAATCACACAAATAGTCAAACACAATTCTCTGTTTATTTATAACACACAAAACAGTATAATAAAATTAACAAATAATAAAATAATGAAAACTAATAACTAATACAAAATGATGATGATTAAAAACAATTGAAACGTAGGTGATCTCGGGATGCTTGACCTGCTCGATCTCTGCCTTTTTCTCCATATCGAAGTCAGCCTATCCCCTCCTGATTTCACCCAAACGCCGATTATGCAAAACAAATAATCATTGATATCGAACGCCTGACGTTTCAAATTCTTACGCGCTGCGACATATATATTCCTCAAAAAATCTGAATTCCGTTGATCGTCGTCTTCGAGAAAAAGGAACATTTGTGTTGGAGACTGTCAATAGGGGTAGACCTAGAACTACCTTAACACCTGATGTTGAAGAACAAATATGGGATCTTGTTGCCGCGGATCCTAGTGTAAGCACTAGAGGCGTAAGTAATACGTTAAAAATTTCACACTCATTAGTGTGGGGTGTCCTGAATAAGCAACTCCTGCATCCTTATCACCTTCAACGCGTGCAAGGTCTGTCTGCGAATTATTACGTCCCAAGATATGATTTTTCCCAATGGTTAGCACAGAAAATTGCTATAAATCCTAATTTTTTGAATTTGTTGCTTTTTACTGATGAAGCCGGTTTTAATAGAAATGGAATAGACCACTTCCATAACAACCATCTATGGACAGAAAAAAATCCTCATGGCTTTATACAAAGCAGATATCAACAGCATTTCAGTGTCAATGCATGGGTTGGTATTGTAGGCGATGAGATGTCAGGACCTTATTTTTTGCTTAACCGAATAACGGGAAATTTTTTATTTACATTTTCTGGAAAATAATTTACCAAATTTATTGGAGAATGTTGCACTATTCACACGGCATCATATGTGGTTTATGCACAACGGCGCGCCTACACATTTTAGTCTCCAAGTAAGACAATATCTTCAAAATTTATTTCGTGATCGGTGGATGGGCAGAGGTGATCCAACTACTTGACCTCCACGTTAAACTAGACTTGAATCCGCTTGATTTTTATGTTTGGGGTCATTTAAAGAGCTAAGTTTATTCGACGCCGATTAATAACGTAGAGGATTTGCGACAAAGAATCATATACTGTTGCAAAAGTATAAAACAAAAACCAGGAATGTTTAAACGTGTTCGACAATCCATGAGAAGACGTCTAGAATATTGCATGCAAGTTCAAGGGGGACCTTTCGAACAACTATTGTAATTTTGAGAGTAAAAAACATTACTAAAAATAAAATAAAAAATTCGACCAAAGGGTGTTTTATTCCGAAATGGTTCGTTTCCGGACATGGGTATATAAGGATTATTTTTTTGTTTTGGTTTAATATATTTTCCAAATTTGGTCCCCTATTTTTCGAACAGCCTGTACATATATATATATATATATATATATATATATATATATATATATATATATATATATATATATATATATATATAGGGTAAGGTTGCTCAAGTCGTAGGACTGCTTAAATAGTACCACTCGAGTTCTGAACGAAATGCGCAGACAACCGCGCATACAACCAAAAAGAAATATATATCTGAGTCAACCAAAAGTGTCATTTTCTGCTATAAAAGTGGTTTGTTATAAATCCTCTCATCAAGTTAGTTTATTTCAATTTTTTTAGAATTTTCTGCATATGTTGGAAGTTAATATTGCAAGTTAATTATTGATAAAATTATGTTTCTTATTAAATATAAATTCAGAAGAATATATATAATCGTTTGGTCGAAACGAGATTGTATTATTTAATTCAATATTTGATTATGTTTATTTTTAATGTTAACTTGTGCCATGTCTTAAGTCGTACCCATATGAGATTCCTATATCGTACTGTAATGAAAATGTAAAAATGCGACAAATAAAAGAAATGCAGTAATTAATAAAAAGGAATGGTATTAAAAATTAAAAAGATGAAAAGTAATTGGTTTTGTTTTATTTGTGGAGTAGATCGAGAGGGAACATGATAAATTGCTTGAAATGAAAATTATGTGCTCACGATTTATGCGCTGGAGTTGATAAAAGAACAAAAAAATATATATATATGTGATGTTTGATTATATATCTAACTTTTTACAGATTTAGTTAATTTTACCTGAAAGAATATAGATTTTTTATTTTCGTTATAATAAATAACTACAGTATTAGTGCAGGTAGTGAACAACACATTTTATCTTTATTTATTTGATAAATCCTAGGTTTTATACGCTTTTTCTCTTAAGGGGTACGACTTGAGCAACCTTACCCTATATATATATATATATATATATATATATATATATATATATATATATTTATATATATATATATATATATATATATATATATATATAAACATATACATATATATATATATATATATATATATATATATATATATATATATATATATATATATATTTATATATATATATATATATATATATATATATAAACATATACATATATATATATATATATTTATATATATATATATATATATATATATTTATATATATATATATATATATATATATATATATATATATAAACATATACATATATATATATATATATATATATATATATATATATATATATATATATATTTATATATATATATATATATATATATATATAAACATATACATATATATATATATATATTTATATATATATATATATATATATATATATTTATATATATATATATATATATATATATATATATATATATATATTTATATATATATATATAAACATATACATATATATATATATATATATATATATATATATATTATAGACAGTCTCTCTATGAGAATCAAGCTTGTAACATGGTATTGTAATTAATTAACGTTTTTTTAAAACGATATCCGAAAGTTGAAAAACATAATTGGCGCAGTCGGTAGGATTAGCCAACAATAGTTTGTGACACTGAAAAACACAAAGTTACTCATCTATTTGACGTATTTCTATACGAAAAATTGGCTAAACACTACAACAAAAAGCGTGTATACTAAACACACGTAAGGCTATATCAATAAGACGTTATACATCAACAACTTCATAACTGAGAAAGGGCTATCCCATCTCACGGCTAAACAGTGCCCAACAAGGACTATTCAAACGTCCCATCAGACCAGTACATTGCAACACGTCCCAAGCGATTCTTCTTGCTGTTCATTCGATCATGAGAATCCAGGACAACAAGCTTCAAGAACTTCACACCTCGTTTAATTCGTTCTACGAGAAGCAGGTCGAAAACCCCAAATAGAAGACTCCTTACAATGAAAATCATGGCTTCGAATTTTTTATACACGAATTTCATAAGGAAAGCAACATGTTGTTCGGCGTAATAATATTAGAACACTGTAATGCTTTAATGGATTTTAAAAATAAAACCATAACGCTTGGAAACAAAAAATTTAAATTATTGCCTTCACAAACATTAAACAACTCTTTTACACAATTTAGACACGAACATCTTACCTACGAACAAAAAGAAAAGATACAAAATTTAATTAAGAAATATTCAAATTTATTTCCAAAACCAGACGACGAATTATCCGCCACAAATGTAACCACCCACAAAATCTGTACGACAGACGACACACCGGTTTTTCAAAAAAATTATAGACTCCCACAAGTATACGAAAATGATATCGAGGAACACGTCCAAAATTTATTAAAAATAAAAGTTATTCAAAAATCTAAAAGTCCGTATAACTCACCCATATGGATAGTGCCCAAAAAAATGGACGCGTCAGGGAAACGCAAAACAAGACTAGTGATAGATTTCAAAAAATTAAATCAGAAAACGATAGAAGATAAATTTCCCTTGCCTAATATCGATACACTATTAGATCATATCGGAAAACCAAAAGTTTTTACGACGCTAGATTTACATTCCGGTTTCTACCAAATACTAATAGACAAAAACGATCGCGAAAAAACAGCCTTCTCTACACAATCCGGACATTACGAATTTGTCCGCATGCCCTTCGGACTAATTAATGCCCCAGCATCATTCCAAAGAATGATGAAAGAAATACTCTCAGTATACATTAACAAAATCTGCCTAGTCTATATGGACGATATAATCATTTTCGGAAACACGTTAGAAAACCATTTACAAAACATAGAAAACATTTTTCTTAAATTACAAAATGCAAATCTAAAAATCCAAATAGATAAGTCAGAGTTTTTGAAGACCGAAACAGAATATTTAGAATTTACAATATCACAAGAAGGACTTAAACCCAACAAAAATAAAATCGAAGCAATCGAGAAAATAATGATTCCAAAAACAGTAAAAGAAATAAAGTCTTTCCTAGGTAAACTCTCATGGTATAGACGTTTTATTCCAAATCATGTTAAAATCACTAAACCTTTCACAGAATGTTTAAAAAAGGGTAAAGAAATAGACATAACTAACAAAGAATATCAAAATTCTTTCAAAACTGTAACCCTTCAATTCTAGAATTTCTCGATTTCTCAAAAAAAATCATTCTTACCACTGACGCATCAGATTTTGCCATGGGATCATTAATCTCTCAGGTCATAAACGGACAAGAAAAACCCATAGCTTACGCATCAAAAACGTTTAACTCTGCGGAACAAAATTAAAGTAGGATAGAGAAAGAATTAAAATCTATTATTTGGTCTATCGAAAACTTTAAACCATATTTATTCGGTAGAAAATTTACAATTCGCACTGATCATAAACCCCTCACGTGGTTATTTTCCATGAAAAACGCAAACCAAAAACTTATGCGTTGGAAGATCGAGTTAGGCGAATATAACTTTGACATTGAATATCTACCAGGTAAAACAAATAAAGTAGCAGATTTCTTATCAGGACAAAGAGATGAATTTAAAATAAACAAAAAATTAAGAGATGTAACGAATACCGATATTTTTGCACATTGCATTTCAAAAGATATAAAATTCTCAAAAGGTCTCGCCAGACAAATAGATTTAAAATTTAACAGTAAAGATTACTGCGAAAAAAACGTAACCAATAAAAATGTTGTAATTCAAAACATGCAAAATAAAACGATTTTCCACCTAATCACAAAGGACATCCATTTAGAAAACGTAAACAAAAAACTCCTAAAGAAAACACTAATCGAGTAACGGGACTATCTAATAAAAAACGATATATATGAAATCAACATTCCTTATTTATCATGCGGATTAGACAAATTAGAAAAATCGGAACTAATAAAAATTTTAGAACACATTTTTGACAACACCCAAATACTGATAAATCTATACGAACTACCACAAAATTTTAGTTTAGAAACAGATGAACTAGACCAAATCATAAATGATACACTAACTACAATTTATGGCAACGACAATCACGAACATGAAGTATAAACGCAAATAACTCAGAATCAGGAAATACAATTCATAGTTCAAGTGAGAATCCAATTATTGGACTAAAATTTGTCGACAACAGAATAAATATAGCAAAACACCAAATTATTCTCCACTTCTCAAATAACCCATTAGAAATAAAAATTAAAAAATTATTTAATCATCAAAAACAAAGATTCATAATAGACAAAAAAGAAGAGCAATTATTGGAATTTTTAAAGGGATATATAGTACCAAAAATTAAATACTTAGTATTAATTCCTAAACAACACGAGCAAACGTTGAACCACATTATCCAATGCGAATTCGATTCAAATACAATAAATCTGATAAAATGTAATAAACTTATAGAAGATGTTGAAAACGAAGAAAAGCAAACCCAAATAATCTATGACAACCACAATGGATATTTAAATCATAGAGGAATAATGGCGACTTACAACGATCTTAAAGAAAAGTATTTCTGGCCTAACATGCTAAAAGATATTACAGAAATTATTAATCAATGCAGAATCTGTAAAGAAAATAAATATAACCGACACCCAATACAATTAAATGACAATCTAACCCCCACACCAAAATTTCCTTTTGAAATTATAAACATAGATCTTCTCACATTAAATAAAGAATACTTCATCACTATATTCGACGAATTCTCTAAATTTGGCTTCATTCATCTCACTTTTAACAAAACAGGAAAAGAAACGGTGTTAATAATAGAGGAATTTGTTAAAACTTATAGAAAACCAAACCTGATCATCGCCAATCATGGACTAGAATTTAATAATGCCCTAGTAAAAAATTACTGTAACACTCATGACATAAAACTACACTTAATTAGCATATCAAACCCAAAATCAAACGCGGTAGAAAGATTCCATTCCACACTAATAGAACACCTCCGAATATTAAACTCAACAAGTAAAAACAAAGATCTACAAAGAAACATAAATAAGGCAATAACAGCATACAATAATACCAAACATTCCATAACAAAATTAACACCTTGCGAAATACTTTTCGGACAAAATAAACACAATAAATACTTCCAAACACAAAAACCTGAAGAAGAAGTCATAAAAGACTACTTCATTAATAAATCAGAAACAAACAAAATAATAAGCAAAATGATTGACAAAGAAAAAATAAAAAGAACAAAAGAAAATGAATTACCCCTAAAATTACCGGAAAATGTCTATGTTAAACAAAACAATAGACTAATGCACAAATATAAAAAACCTATATTCAAAAGAGTCACAGTAGAAAATTATAACCCCATATTAGGAACAGTGGAAATAAAAAACAAAAGACATATACGAAAATTCAAACTAGACAAAATCAAACTTTAATTTCAGGGCCTACACTAACACCCAATTGATGAACATCTCCAACAATACCGGATTCCTTCTATTCGGAATCGGCGATTGTAAACTGAAAGAAGGAGAAATAATACATTATTTCAACTATAATATCACCCCAATCTATAAGGAATATACAAAATAAAAAATTATCACAACCAAAGCCATAAAACAAATTCAGGATAATCCTCATCTTGTAGAACAACATAGAGCACTGTCCTATTTTTTGAACGACCTAACACAACAAATTCAAAAACTTTTCAATAAAAGAACTAAACGCGGTTTAATAAACGGATTAGGGAACATAATCAAATCAATCACAGGTAATTAAGACCAAAATGATGCGGAAAAATATGATAATTTAATAAATCAATTAAAAGATAATCAAAAGATTCTCCAAAATCAAAACGGACAAATAATAAAAATCGAAAAACATCTAACAGATAAATTCAACTCCAAACTAGAACAGGTTAAATTAAATGAAGATAAATTATCTAAAAATCTTGACTATACGATACGTATTGTATACGACCAACAAGATTGGGCAACTCTGATCGAAGCAGACGTAAAAATTAACAAGTTATTGATAATCATTCAGAATTTAAAGGACTTTTGCAAAAATGTAGAACTAATGATAGTAATTTGCTCACTAAATAAATTAGACACAACCATTATTAACTACGATGACCTAATTCAAATCACAGGCAAGACAGACATTTGGACACAAGTAAACGAAATAACAACATACTGTAAGCACGACAACGAACAAATCCACATACTATTAACAGAACCAGAACTCTCGCAACATTCTTATCCCTTACGTCAACTTTACCCAATCCCATTTATCCATCATAACAGATTATACGAACTAACAGAACCACCTACATATTTCATAAACAGACACAACAAAAATATACTAATAGAAATATTCAATAAAGAATCCAATAATGTAAATTACTGCCAAACAAAAGGCATAGAAGTAAGTAATTGTATTAATAGCATAATAATTAACGAAAATAATGATGACTGTGAAATAAATGAAAAACGTATTAAAAACAACGTAATACATATTCCAAATACCAATAATATAATCATTATTTCTCCAATTAACCAAGAATTAATAATAAATTGCACAACTAAAAATATAAAGAAAACCTTTCAAGTATTAAAGATGGTTTTATTATATAAGTAACTTAGTATTAGGGGCGGTTATTAAAATTAGATTATGGAGTAGTTCAGTTGGCGGGATGGTCCAAAGAGCTACTCGTGCGACTTCCTAGATATTCTGTAATTAAAATACAACCATGAGTGGGTTACACTCAGTGAGAAAGCCGTACAAACAAGAATGTCAACAGTACTCAACATATATCATAAAAGGATAACAAAAGGATAGTAGAATATCTAACTGTGAAATAGACACCCTCACTCTAAGCAATATAGCAAAGATCTGTGAGTATTAGGCTCCGCTCCACGTAGACATGCTGTGTGAATCTGCGAATCTGCCCCGTTGGCTCCGCTCCACACAGACAAGCTGTGTGAATCTGCGAATCTGCCCGTTGGCTCCGCTCCACACAGACATGCTACGTGAATCTACGAATCTGGCTGTTAGCTCGCTCCACACAGACTAGCTGTGTGAATCTGCGAGAGCTTGACACCCTCAACAAGTGATCTGCATGGTATCAGGAGAAAGAGTTAAAGTCGAGTTAAAACTCAGTCTCCACCAGCACACTCGAAGTTTAGTTTAGGATAGGATTCACAAACAAATCACACACATGCACCAGTGAAAATCATACAGGCGTCCATACTAAATATAGGCAGAAATATTATGGGCAAAGACAGACTTTACTCACCGTTCAAATAAGCATAAAATACACAGAATTCACGAATAGATATGTTCACTGAAAACGCCGGCATTAAACTGAAAGAGAATAGTAGGTAACAAATTATAGACGGATTACGAATACATAATCTTCTGTGACGCTGCTTACGTTATATTTGATAAAGAAATAGCTATCGAAAAAGGATTGAATAAGACGTACACAAACTTACCGCTAACAGTTCGGCTATCCTGACTTTATTCTCGTCCTCGAGAATCTAGTTTTGTAGTCCTAATTTATCGTCATCCTCAGCGCTGCTTTCGGACGACGCAGAAATACTTGCGCTAGTGATTTAAGGTTTCATGCGGTCGACAGCGATGACGTTAGCATATTTAGCTCTTTTGCTTCTGATCGAATCAGGTAGATCCTCTATTAGATAACGATCATTTGGCAACACTTTTGTAATTCGGAAAGGTCCGGCGTAAGGTGGTAGTAACTTTTTGCTAGTACCTTCAGACACATGTTGTTTCTTGATCAACACAAGATCATTTTCCATATATTTTCGGCCGACGTGCCGATGCTTGTCATACCGTTCTTTTTGTTTATGTTGGTTTTCCACCATAGTGGTAGCGATTTCCTTCCTAGTGTCCTGCATGTCTTTTATTATCGGTCTTTCATTCTGCACTGCTGCACTCAACGGTGCATCTGATAGTGCTCTTGGCCGAAATCCGAAAAGCAACTCACTTGGAGTTTTCTTCGTTACTGAGCTAACCGTGTTATTTATTGAAAATTGTATCTCGTTTATCTTCTTGTCCCAAGTAAAGTCATTCGTTATTGATGATGCTAGCGATGTTAGAATTGTGCCGTTAAAACGTTCGCATTGGCCGTTTGCACGAGGTGTAGCGACAGCATTCATAATATGCCGCATCCCCCGTTGCTTGCAGTACTCTGCAAATCTTTTCGACGAATAGGCAGTTCCTCGATCGGATATGATTCTGGTTGGAACCCCAAATGTCATTTGTAGTTTTTCCAGAAATTTGACAACAGCGGCTTGTAGATTTACGAATTTTGTAAATGCATCGACAACGACAATAAGTTAAGTATTTCCAGAAGAACTCTTTATAAATGGTCGTACGTGGTCAATGTGGATAGTGTGAAAAAGTATAGGCAGCTTCTCGATTGGATTTAGAAGTCCTGGCTGTTTTCCTTTCGGCTGTTTATGATAGAGGCACTTTAAACAGCAGCTGATGTATTTCTTTACAAATTTTCTCATTCCAGGGAACCAGTACGTTTCGTTTATTTTCTGTAAAGTACGCTCCTCTCCAAAGTGACCAAACTCATCATGGCAAGCCCTAACAATCTGCGCCCGTTGTCCTTTTGGTACAACCCACTGGATTCCTGTTGCTGTAATTCTGTACACTCTATTGTTCCGCAGACAATAATTTTTGTAGATCTCTTTCTCATATGTTGTGGTTGGCAGTCTCGATAAAATATCTTTAATAAGCTTCAGCTTTTCATCTGTCATCTGTCCGGCTAATACCCAGTCATCGGTTTCTATATGAAACACTCCTAGATCTTCTAGTGGTTCTTGATCATTTGTAGGATTTCTACTCAACGCGTCAATGTGGGCCATTCTAACTCCTGGTCTATATTCCACCGAAAATGTGTATTCTTGTAACTGAAGCCACCATCTTCCAATCCTTGGTATTAAGTCCCGTTTGTTACTTGCCGTACGCAGAGCATTACAGTCGGTGATTACCTTGAAACTTATTCCCAACAAATATACTCTAAACTTCTTCAGTGATTCCACAACCGCTAACGTCTCATGTTCATATAAGTGATACTTTTTTCCGCTGAAGTCGTTTGTCGGCTGAAATATGCAACTGGGTGCAGCTTTCCTTCCGGTTGCTTTTGTAGCAGTATTCCGCCAAGACCAATTTTGCTGGCATCTGTATGCACTTCTGTTTCAGCGGTTGGGTTATATAGCGCTAGCAATGGACGTGTTGTGAGTATCTTCTTTAAATCGTTGAACGCTTTTCTTGGTTCAACTCCCCATTTCCATGGAGTATCTTTCCTCGTAAGGCTCGTTAGTGGACGAATCTTTGTAGAATGATTCCTCACAAAATGTCGGAAATAGCTGGTCAATCCAACGAACTGTCGAACTTGATGTACATTGGTTGGTATCTGAAACTGATCAACGGCTTTTATTTTCTCAGCACCTGGTCTAACTCCATTTCGCTTCTTGACGAGTAAAATCGGAGAAGAAAATGGCGAAATTGATTCTCGTATTATATCGGCATCTAATAATTCTTTCACCATACTATCCACAATCTTCCGTTCTTCGTGTGAAAGTCGGTAGGGTCTATACATAATGGGTGTATCGTCCGTAAGAGTAATTTCTACGGCTTGTATCTTGGCACTCTTTATTTCATCCACGCTATTTGCGAAACAATCCCTGTAGTTCTGCAATAGGTGGATTATTTGTTCCCTCTGATATTCATTGATGTCCTCGCCAATATGCAAATCCTCATTTGCAAATATTTCCGTACAACTTGCAACCTTACGTACTCCTTTATCTTGATGACATTTCCATCCTCTCGCTAAAACCGAATTGTTTCGAATGGTGAGATCTCTGTCAGAAAGATTTACGATCGGTAATACACACTCATTCGTTTCAGTATATGATACAACTACATCTTGGTATCACATGTTATTTTCCTGGTTGTGCTCTTACACTCTAGTCAACGAATAACTCAGCCTTTGATTCTACATGACAAATCACGTGTCCTACGTATCCGGGTGGAATCACAGTTGTTTCTTTAGTCATGAACGCACATTTTTCTGGTGGGGCTATTTCTAGATGTGTTAATGGGCAGTTTGATTGTTGAAAGAGTCGTATCTTATTCGCATCTTTATAGATAAGTACATCTGCAGATTCTGTAAAGGGTTGTCCAACGATAATTGGTATCGTCTGAACATAATCCGGCACGATACAAATGGGTACAGCCAACTCTACTTCATCTACTTTAAGCTTCTGGTTTTCTGCTTCACCTAAAGTTATAACGATTCCCTGACCAAACCCTCGTAGAGTTTTCCTTTTATGTGTGTTGAAATTAACATTAAGTCGTCGTGCTTCAGATTCTACCACGGTGATGCAAGAAGATCCCAAGTTGATATAAGCTTTTGATTTTTGTCCGTTCACAAATACAAAATGGAAAAATTTTTCGTTGGTGCTTATCTCAGTTGCAGTTGTCAGTACTGTTGTCTCTGGTGCCTTCCGCGGGTTAACACATTTTTCATGTGAACGATGGTATCTTCGGCATTTGTCACACCTCGGGGCATTTTGTTTAGTGCAGTTATATGAAAAGTGTCCAGCTTCGCCACAGCGATGACATACAAGACTAGAACGAGGCTGGTGACGGTTACCACGATAAAATCGATGTCTCGGATCCCGGCGATGTGCACTATGCGTTGGTAACCCTCCAGGCTTGAAACGTTTGTCAACGTGTCTAGCGGGAACTTCATCCCGAATTGTTTTAAG
Organism: Nebria salina; assembly: GCA_944039245.1. Taxonomy (NCBI): domain Eukaryota; kingdom Metazoa; phylum Arthropoda; class Insecta; order Coleoptera; family Carabidae; genus Nebria; species Nebria salina. Next base: position 14,991,215 of record OX063288.1, read on the forward strand.
GTACGGTAGTAACGCTTCAGGTTTCGAACAGTCTCTAGCAGAAGCAGCCGCACGTATGGTACTATCGAGTATCCTTCCGATGATGCAAGATACCGCTTTCTTGTTGTATATTTCACTCGCGTTAAGTAATGCAAGTTTTTCGTAATAATATTTCATTATCGGTTCGTTAGGTCTTTTGGTACGGCGCATCATTTCTTGCAGTTTTTGATAGTAATATTTTTGACTCTGGAAAGCTTCGAGCAACATCTTTTTCCATTCCTCCCAAGTATAATTGACTCCACTTTAGCCACTATCCCACGTTGCTGCATAACCCTTTAGACGCGAGGTAATAAATAAAATAGTTGTGGGTTCATCCCAGTTGTAGAGTATGCGTAAATCCTAAACCTTTGTTAGCCAAACATCCATGGTTTGGCCGCCGTCCTCGGGATTAAAGAATGGGATCGCTTCGCGCGTTTCCAATCTCGCAGTTTGTGGTTTTGGTTGAGTCACCATGTGATTTTGCATACGACTAATATTTTCAGTTAGTTGAGCCATCATTTCGGAAACTTGATACAAGCTTTCTTGTGTGCTCCGTGATGGACTGCGAAATAATGGGCTACGACTCCTGCTGCGTTCCGCCATATTAAGAGTATTTTCAAATTTAGTAATCCAACGGTGCATGCAATATTCACTAAAAGAAACTATTAAGATCAAAATCAGATTCAGCTTAGATCTCGTTCTGATCCCACTTCTGAAATATTAAGGCGATAATTAAAATTAGATTATCGCCGATGGAGTAGTTCAGTTGGCGGGATGGTCCAAAGAGCTACTCGTGCGACTTCCTAGATATTCTGTAATTAAAATACAACCATGAGTGGGTTACACTCAGTGAGAAAGCCGTACAAACAAGAATGTCAACAGTACTCAACATATATCACAAAAGGATAACAAAAGGATAGTAGAATATCTAACTGTGAAATAGACACCCTCACTCTAAGCAATATAGCAAAGATCTGTGAGTATTAGGCTCCGCTCCACGTAGACATGCTGTGTGAATCTGCGAATCTGCCCCGTTGGCTCCGCTCCACACAGACAAGCTGTGTGAATCTGCGAATCTGTCCGTTGGCTCCGCTCCACACAGACATGCTACGTGAATCTGCGAATCTGCCTGTTAGCTCGCTCCACACAGACTAGCTGTGTGAATCTGCGAGAGCTTGACACCCTCAACAAGTGATCTGCATGGTATCAGGAGAAAGAGTTAAAGTCGAGTTAAAACTCAGTCTCCACCAGCACACTCGAAGGTGCAAGCGAAAGTTGGGCTCCTCCTGATTATAACACTATAGCTGGCAGGCAGGGCACCGCTGGCACCAGACCGGTAAGTGGTACTTCGTTGGACGCAACTCGACTATCCCCCGCGCGCAGCGGTTTCAGGGCTAGCGTCTTTATACAAAGGTTTAGGATAGGATTCACAAACAATTTAAACACATGCACCAGTGAAAATCATACAGGCGTCTATACTAAATATAGACAGAAATATTATGGGCAAAGACAGACCTTACTCACCGTTCAAATAAGCATAAAATACACAGAATTCACGAATAGATATGTTCACTGTAAACGCCGGCATTAAACTGAAAGAGAATAGTAGGTAACAAATTATAGACGGATTACGAATACATAATCTTCTATGACGCTGCTTACGTTATATTTGATAAAGAAATTGCTATCGAAAAAGGATTGAATAAGACGTACACAAAATTACCGCTAACACAAGGAATGTTTAAACTTATCAATGACGGAGATTGCAAAATCAACCAATAGCTTACAAAGAATTAGAATTGGGTAATATTCAACTTCAAAAATTCGATACAAAGATAAATAAAATCCATCTAAAACCATTACAAGAATTAAATATTTCATTTTCTCAATTACAAAAAATACAAGAAATAAAGAATCACGAAAGTAACACTCATCATTATTATATAATTTATACCATACTTATTGTAATAATACTTATAGCAATTATAAAAATTTCAATAAGATATTATAAGAATTATAAACTTAAACGTTCAAAAACAATTATTGAATTAAGAAACTTGGAAAAAATGACAGAAAATATGTAAGTCTTGTGAAAAGTTCAAACTTGTTGGGGAGGAATCATATAATCCGACCACATATAAAAATGCTGAGTCTAGAGTTAGTTGTAAACTTTCCACGAGACATAATCAAGATATGTAACACCTAGATAAGACAGTCTCTCTATGAGAATCAAGCTTGTAACATTGTATTGTAATTAATAAGCGTTTTTTTAAAACGATATCCGAAAGTTGAAAAACATAATTTATACATATATTTATAAAATAAATCAACGACTCGGAGAGTTTGATTTTTAAAAATTTATTTTATATTTAAGCAAGTTTACTATGCGACTTGTTTTTACAAGAGTTCTACACTTTCTGCCTTTCTGGCTTATTTCTATGTTAAAGCTAGTGTTTTGTTACATATGTCTCATGTTATGGAAAAGTACTGTGTGTCTGATATATTGCTGATGCTGCAGAGTTGTTGGTTATATAATTCCTCCACTGTTAGATGAAAGAATACCTGTGTCAATAGGTATTGTTTCAATAGTGATTACATTATCATTTCTTATTTTAGTTTTACATATTTTTGACATTATTATAGAATACATTTTCTGAATTAATAGCATTATAAGTATTACAAATATTACATATAGTAAAATATCGTAGAATATTGAATGGGATTCTATTAAAGAATTTTCTTTTAAATGTATTATTTCTTGCCGTGGCAATTTAATTGTCTCTAAACTTTTTATGTTTAATAAAATTTAAAAAAATATACTTTTTGATGACTAATTTGTTTTTATTATTATCGATATTTAAATTTATTACTTTGTCAAAGTTAATTTTCATATAAAATTTTTGTTTGTTAATTAAGCAATTTTGTATTGAGAAGATACCACTAATTTCTTTCTCTTGTATTTCATTACCACATTCAATGTTCATTAATTCCTTATTTGGTAAATATAGGTATACAATATTTGAGTTGGGAATTGGGATTATTTCGTTATGGTTAAGAAGTTTGCTATATTTGCAATTATTATTGTTTCTATTAAAATACATGTTTTCTAGACACTTATCGGGTAATATGTTTCCTGAAGTACATATGTGTAAATTATCTTCTACTAATGTACATTTATTTAAATAGTTGATTTGTACATTTGTTTTTGAATAATATCCCTTTAGTATATTTAGGGTTACATAATTATTTTCGTGTGTAGTGGGAATTGGTGTAAATTGTAAGAGTTCGGTTTCTGTGAGAGGAATAGGAATGTCGATTAATATGTTCAAAACGAGTTTTTCATACTTGCAGTATGTTTTAAATAATTGTTGGTTCCGCCAATTTTTTATTATGAGGTTTTTAAGATTATCCGGTAATAATTTATTGATTTCTATTTTTATTTCTTCTCTAGGTAATATACCAAAATAGAGTGTATTTATTTCACAAAAGGCAAAGGTTGTTTCGATTTTGTTAATGACACTTATTAGATTTGTTGCTGTGAATACTAGTTGTGTAATAATGTTTTCTAGATATAGCATATCGGTATAATCTATGATTTTGCCCACAATGCTTTCTAGTTCATTAATTTTGGTTTGAATCATCTCGTTATCATTGTTTATTTTATCTATTTGTTTATTGAAGTAATTTGAAATATTATTATTGAATACGATAACTTGGTTAAGATTATCTTTGAGCATGTTTTGATTTTCGTATTATATATATATATATATATATATATATATATATATATATATATATATATATATAGTTATATTGTCACATACATCAATTAACATGCAGATTCAGCGAGATTCCAAACTGATCATATAACATAATGTAACATAAATAGTTTTAGCATTGTATAACTTAGTTAGTCAGAATTAAGTCTTGTAACTGTAGCATTGTGCTATCTTGTATTTTAAATAAATCTTTTTTAAAATACTTTGCGGTTGTTCAAAAAGTTAACTGGCGCAGTCGGTAGGATTGCCAAAATAACGAAATTAACGAATATAATTTCGGTTCACTAAGTGATTTAAGTGGCAATTAAAGAACTGTAACTTTGTAAAAACAAAATAAACCCAACATAATTCGAAGAGGACCTCCTGCATCTCCTAGCCAAGCTGAGAGAATATCAGCGTCTCCGAGTGCAGCCATTCCTTGGACAACTACCACATCGGTGAATCTACAGCTTCAACGTAAATGAAGTGGACATTGATATTGCCGTGAGTAGTACTTATGTCTAACAGAGGTCAAATTAGGGAAATAAATTCAACAAGTAATTCAAATTCTGATTCTGACTCCGGTCCTGAAAACCGTCCCCAAAATCTAAATAGCTCTACACCACTAGTGCTCACCCCAATTTTAAGAAATCCCACTTTAATTCTACCCCAAAGCCTGAATAGGGCATTAAAAAAGGAATACCTCGAAATGGTACCTGATTTTTATGGAGAACGAGAACTTCTCCCACGATTCATAGAAGTCTGTGAAAAACTTGTAAACAAATTTTATGATACGGTAGATGTAAATAACTTTCAAAATGAGTATTTAATGTCAATTATGCGTTCTAAAATTAAAGGCGAAGCAGCCATTATGATATCTAGTTGTTGTATTAAAAACTGGTTATCTTTAAAATCCACGTTAGTAAACACATATGCAGATAAAAGAGACTGCTACACCCTTAATGCGGAAATGACCGAACTAAAACAAAATTCTAATGAAACCTTTTTTTAATAAAATACATTTACTTAATTTACAAACTTCATATTTCACCACAAATGTACCTGCTAATGAAGCATCGGCATTAAATGTATACTTTCGTAACTATGCACTTACGATCTTGTTACGTGGCTTAAGAGAGCCTATCGGCCAACTTATGCGTTCCAAAAACCCAGTGGATTTAAATTCTGCTCTAAGCATGCTGATTAACGATTTTCACTTTGAAAATAATATTAAAATGACAAAATACCATATAAAGAGCTTTTCGAAAACCAATAATAAACCAAATATACATAACTAAAAGCCCCCTCAATATAAATCGTTACCATTGACAAACTTCGCGCAAAACACTCGTTTCCCACTCAACAAACCAATTAGACAATAATACACTAATCAAATACCTTTTGCAAATAAAAACAATTTTTCTGGCCCTTATAACAAAAATCCAACTCATAATCAAAATTTACCCAAACCAACCCTAATGAGTATCTCGGCTACATACGCTCAACCATTCCAACCTAGACCTGGACCTATTCAAAATCATACTTATTCCCGACCAAATTGACTACCTTCATATCGGAGGAACTTTTTAACATAGACGAACAGACACCAAATACATATTGCGAAGAAACAAATTTTGACAATTAACCCGATTTCTAGAGTAGAATTCCCTGTTGAAACAATATCATAACGACACACAAAATTTAAACGAGAATAATTTTTTAGAAGACCCAGCCTCGAATCAAAATATAAACCAATAATCGAAGTAATGAATTTAACAAACCACCAAAGTAAACTGCCATATATTATATTCCCCGAATATAACTTAAAAGTTTTAATAGATACAGGCAGCACTAAATCCTTTGTCAAACCAGAAGTAGCAAATAAATATTTTAAAAATGCTATAATAAAAGATCCCTTTCAAATATCAACCGCACACGGAACCTCTACGGAACAATTTAGCACTCTCGTGCCCATTTCTAAAATATTTAAAATACAAAATTATCCTGCATTAAAATACCATATTTTTAATTTTCACGATCAATTTGATATACTATTAGGAGTCGATAACTTAAAAATATTAATAGACATGCATAATGACTTGATCATAACATCAAATTGCAAAATAAAAATTAAATATCACGATCTTAAAAGCAAAATAAATACAAATATTATATCAAGTACAGATACAATTACAATAGACCCGACATCAGAAAAAATTATTCAAATCAAAGTTAATTTAAATAATGGAACTGTAATCATACCTCAGCATAGAATAGACAATTTAATAATCCCAGAATGTGTGACCGTTGCAAAAAATTATCTAGCCTTATGCACAGTAATAAATCCTACAGAAACGAAAGAAAAATTAAACATAGTAAACCCTATTATAGTATATAAATTTGATAACTATGTAACATACTCATGTCCAAATTTCAATCACTTACAATCAAACAAAATAAAATTTGACATATCCAAAATACGAACAGACCACATGAACACAGTTGAAAAATTTGCAATAGATAAATTAATAAAAGAATATTCAGACATATTTCATTTAGAAGATAACAAGCTATCATTTACAAACCAAATCAAACATATAATGAAAACCATAGTCGAAATTCCAATTTACACTTATAGGTATCCTCAAATTCGCAAACAAGAAGTTAGCCAACAAATTAAGAAAATGTTGGAACAAAAAATAATTAGATCATCGAACTCACCATGGTCTTCACCTATTTGGATAGTTCCAAAAAAATTAGACGCTACCGGAAAGCGTAAATGGCGAATTGTTGTGGATTACAGGAAACTAAACGACAAAACTATTGGCGATAAATATCCCTTACCTAATTTGCTTGATAAACTCGGACGTTGTCAATATTTTACCACCCTAGATCTAGCTTCTGGATTCCACCAGATAGAAATGAACAAAGACGACATATCAAAGACCGCTTTTAACACCGAAAACGGCCATTACGAATTTTTACGCATGCCGTTTGGTTTAAAAAATGCTCCGGCAACATTTCAACGAGTCATGGACAATATTTTAAGAGGACTAACCAACCAAAAATGTTTGGTATATTTAGACGATATCATTATATTCAGTACAAGCCTGCAAGAACATATTAACAATTTAAAATTAGTGTTTGACCGACTCAGAAATTCAAATTTTAAGATACAACTAGACAAATCAGAATTCCTAAAGAAAGAAGTAACGTACTTAGGCCATATTGTTACCCCTGATGGTGTTAAACCAAACCCAGATAAAATTATAGCTATTCAAAATTACCCCATTCCAAAAACCACTAAACAAATAAAAGGATTTCTGGGACTCTTAGGATTTTATAGAAAATTCATAAAAGATTTTGCTTAAATTACCAAACCGTTTACCAAATGTTTAAAGAAAGACGCAATAATAAATATCGAAGATCATGATTATTTAAAATATTTTGAGACATGTAAAAATTTACCAATTAACCAACCACTTTTACAGTACCCTGACTTTACAAAAGAATTTAATCTAACGTGTGATGCCAGCAATTTAGCAATCGGTGCCGTGTTGTCACAAGGCCACATTGGCAATGACCCTCCAGTTGCTTACGCTAGCAGAACCTTGAACAGTTCTGAGACAAACTATTCTACTATTGAGAAAGAATTTCTAGCCATAATATGGACAACACAATATTTCAGATCCTATCTTTACGGACGCAAATTAAAAATTTATACTGATCATAGACTACTTCCATGGCTTTCACTAAAGCAATGTAGTCAAAAACTAATCAGATGGCGGTTAAAAATTGAGGAATTTTATAATGAAATAATTTAAAAAAACGGAAAATTAAATACAAATGCCGACGCTTTAAGCCGCTTCCCGTATGACCATGACACTCAAAATAACAAATTAAAACACACTCAAGATAATTTATCCCCGTTAACACAATATCAAAATGATTTAACTATTAAAGAAGTAACCAATATTAACAACAATAACATTTAAGAAATAGAGGGAAATTTATTCGACACCCCATCCATTAATAACATAGCACATTGTGTCAGCACAGATTTGAAAATGTCATCAGGTATCGCTAAACAATTCTCCAAAAAATTCAACAATTTATGTAAACTAAAAACTCAAAATCCGGAACTTCATAATGTAATATTTCAAAAAATTAATGATAGATTTATAATATACCTAATAATAAAAAACCGGTATTTTGATAAACCAAGCAACCAAGACATATTCTATTGCATATTAAATTTAAAACATTTTTGTATAGAAAATAACATCAATAACTTGAGTATCCCAAAATTAGCCTGTAGTAAAGATATGCTAAATTGGTCAGATGTTAAATCCATGTTACAATACATTTTTGAAAATGATGAAACTCAAATAACTGTCTTTAAAATACCAAGTAACAAATTAGAACTCAATATAAATGAAACAGACAACACAGATTCATTTTTCAAATGCATGGAAGACTTTAACAAACAACTTAACCCAAAAAATAATAATCCGGAAGATAATCAATCACTTATAGTCGAAGAAGATAAAACTACTAAAAACTTAGACGATGGCGCATCAACTGACAGTGACAATACAATACATTCAAACTTAGAAAATCCTATAATAGGCATTCCTATAATAGATTGCCTTGTAAACCACGGTAAAAACCAAGTTATTATTTCTGAAGTTGAATTCAATCCTGCTAATTCAATTCTCACTAGACTATATAAAAACAAACAACGAATAGCAATACAATTTACTAAAAATAATTACGAACAAGAAATAATCAACTTTATGAAAGAATTCATAGTACCAAAAATAAAATATTATCTTTATTTCGAAAATGTAAGCCAATTATAGGAAAAATTCAGCACTATTCTACAAAAACATTTTAAAAATAATATAGAAATAAAAATGATTAAATGTACAAAATATTTAGAGGATAACTCGGATGAAAACGAAATAACAGAAATAATAAAAAAATTCCATGAAAGTAAAACAAACCACAGAGGTATTGATAATAAAGAAACACGTATAAAGCAACATTATTACTGGCCAACACAACGTAAATCAATCTAAACTTATATTAATAATTGCGAAATTTGCCAAATTACTAAATATGACCGAAGACCCCTCAATTTAAAATTTAATGTCACACCAACAGCAACTAAGCCATCGGAAATATTGCACATTGACAGTATTTCTTTAGAAAATTCTAAATTTCTCACAATAGTAGATGCATTCTCAAAATATGCACAAGCATTTGTACTAAATTCGGCTCAAGGCATAGATATCGCTAATAATTAATTAAAATACTTCACTCAGCATGGCATCCCCGAGAAAATTATATCAGATAACGGGCTAGAATTTAAGAATTCACTGGTTAAAGAATTTTTAGAACTACATAAAGTTACAACGCTCTTCATCAGTTTCCAACACCCCGAATCTAATGGAATAGTAGAACGATTCCATTCTACCCTTATCGAACACATTCGATTATTTAATAATCAAGCAGAAAAGTTAATTGCGCTTTATTAGCCTACAACAACACAATACACTCAGTAGATAAACTTAAACCATGCGAAATATTAACAGGCCACTTTGACATAAAATCCCCATTCAACATAGAAATTGACAAAAAATTAATATAAAATTATATACTTAATCACAGAAAAAAAGTAAAGCTACTTTATCAAAATTTAAATGACAAAATTCAACAAAATAAAGAAAAGGTTATAAGCAAATTAAACGAAACTAAAGAAGAATTACCACATCTCCCCGAACTTGTACACGTAAAAAACAGACAAAAACAACAAAAATCGTGCAATATATACAAAGCAGGAAAATTAAAAAGAATAAATAAAAATTTAAAAACCGCCAAGATAAATACGAGACACGGTAACACTACAGAAAAAATACACCTATCCAACATAAAAAGACCTAGAACAGGAACCTACCAATTTGAAATTCTTCCAGGTTGTTCGCGTTCGGACTCGGACAAGGACAAGAAATCAAAAACATAATAGAAAACCAAGGCATCTTACCTATAAATTTGGGTATTGCTAAATTAGAAAAACCAAACATACATTCATTTATTAATATGACCTGACACAACTTCTTGACGAATACAACGACTTAATTATTCAATACGAAAACTTAAAATTAAGTACAACTAATAATACGATATACGCCAACGAACTAAACAACCATAATAAAATAATTATATTCCTGCAACTTACCATAGAACAAAAATTGAATAATATTAAATATCACTCAAGTAACACTAAATCCAAAAGAGGCCTCATCGACGGATTAGGAAAAATATTCAAATTTGTAACTAGTAATTTAGACGCAGAAGATGGTGAACGATATAAAATTCTTGGACACTTACAAGATAACGAACATCATTTAGAAAACCAATTAAAACTAGCCTTCTCAGTAAACCACCAAATTATAAATAATTTTAACGATACAGTACGAGATAGTTTTAAAATCACGAATCTTACAACTTAATGAAATTGCCAAAAGAAATCTAGAACAAGTAGATATATTATTTGCAAAAGACTTATATAATCAATTAATAATATTCTATAACACTATCCTGAATATTTTACAGGATATCGAAAATTCTATAACATTTTGCAAGTTAAGAATTCTGCACCCTAGTATCATAAACCATGACGAACTATTAGTAGAACTACAGAGAATATCATTACACTATAAAAATCAGTAACTATACGAACCAAATCGCGAAAACATATTAGAATACGAATCACTGTTAAAAGTAAATTGCAAAATTGATTCCTTACGAATTACTTACTTTATAGCTGTCCCTATCAATTGCGAAAAAGAATTTGAACTCTACTACCTTTATCCGTTACCTACCATACAAGAATCAGAAATTGTAACAATAATTCTCGATGTCAGATACTTCCTAAAATCAAAAGATAATGAAATTAAACCTCTGAGCGAAATTTGTACTCGAGGCAAAGTATATCAATGTCCGAATCAATTCTACACTCACCAAAAAGGAACTTGTGAAGAACAAATCTTACTAGAAGAAAATTCAAGACAATACCAATATACAAAGTTAAATATCATTAAAAACCACGTAGAGGTTATAACAGAAATCAAGCAATATTTAGGACTATTCCACTCACCTGTCATCTGTCAAAAGTAGACCAATAAGAATGCAGGATTCTGAATTTTACAGCCAATCAAAATGAATTGTAGTGCATATTTTGTACTAGTAAGGTTGTGTGTCGACACTTCAGTACTAGTACTTTTAAGTGAATATTTTAAACAAATGAAATGACAATATACGTCAAAAAACACTTTTGACATTGAATATTTGCAAATAACTGTTTTTCTGGTTGCTATGGTTATGAAAACATAACCAAATAGTATTGCTATTTTTAAATTAAAAAATAGATTTGGTTCATTGAATAGTCTCTCGAATACGATTCGTAGTAAATGTTAAGTAGATTATTTTTGATGGTGTATTACTCATGTCTCTTGTGCTTTCGAATATCTTTCGTGCTGCGCACTCGTAATATTCATACTACAGCACAAGAGACATTCGTAATACACCATGAAAAATAATCGACATAACTTTGACTACTTATGGTATTACATGTGAGTATTTCCCACAGAAGAGAAAATTACCATAAAATGTCCGCAAGGAACCGATATTAAATCATTGACCGGAATATATTTAATTAAAGAAAATAACTGTGACATTTACATCAAAACTACAAAAACTAACTTATCAAACTAAAACATATGGCAAACCTATATTGCTACCGGAACTACGATTCAAATTAAAAGTCAATAAAATTTCCAACTTTACTATAAATCTAAAAACATTGAAATTAAAAGACATCATAACTAATTCACCTACGGTAATTAAAGAAGAGCATTCACCTACGATAATTAAAGAAGAGCAAGAAAACATTCACGTGCCAAGCATATGGACAATAATATTATATACTACAATTTTAATTGTTAGTATATATCTGCTAATCAAATATATAATTAATAAAAAACAAAAATTAAAACAAAAAACTATATTGGAAAACGTAGAAGCCATCGAGCTACCAGGAGGAGCTTCATTCTGAGAAGGGAGGAGTTATATTGTCACAATCATCAATTAACATGTAGATTCAGCAAGATATATATATATATATATATATATATATATATATATATATAAATAAATATATATATATATATATATATATATATATCTATATATATATATATATATATATATATATATATATATATATATATATATATATATATATATATATATATATATATATATATATATATTTAGGCTAAGTCAGCTTTAGCCTCAAACGGGTAGCCACTAAACTAAGATCCGATAATACTTAGTCGGCTATATTAAAGTACATACTAAGCTATAATACAATACGGTGGAACAACTACTTGACGTTGTCCACATCGAGTTCTTATATAGTCGGTCAAATTGCTGACATAACAATATGCAATATATATATATATATATATATATATATATATATATATATATATATTTCTTGGTGCCAAATTCACGGACCTCTCCTACAGGTTGTAGGCCTGAAAAGTGGGTCAACATTGGGAATTTTTTATGAAAGAACTAAAATCAGTAGATTCATGCAGTTTTGCGGGTTGAATTTATCTATCTTTCTTCTATTATTGACCATTTATTCGACAATATGTTATCACAAACATGGCGGCATCGGCGACCATCCTGGCACCGCGCACGCGAAACATGTGCCCACTGCGTCGGGCCCCGGGCCCCTCCTGGTCATCTAAACCAGAAAACGCAAATTGGTCAGTAAACAATAGTAAATTTGCTGGATCCTGAACCTAATTTTAAGAAAATTTTTGGACTTTATAGCAACATGGCGACCGTGTGAAAAAAAGTGATGAAATTTACATTGCTTTTTCGAGCTTAAAACGTGATAAAAATAGTAAATTTTAACAATAATTGAATAAAGATAGGTTCAGGATCCAGTAAATTTTGTCTTGTTTTCAGCTCAATCCGTTTCTAGTCAATTGGTCTAGTCGTTTGACCGCAATCGACAACACAGTAAAAAAAAAGTTCCTAGAAAAACGCGTATAAAGTTTTCGCAATGGTTCCGACTGCAATAATAATTTTTCCGTTTCACCATTGTGGACGAAAATATTCCTTAATATGTTGTGATACTAAATTAACTTGATTTTGTTATCGAATTGCAATAATGAGAGTCCACAGATCCAATATGGCGGATGAAAAAAAGCATTTCTCAATTCTCATGAAATTGAACATATAAGCGTGTTGCGAAGTTGTAATTAAAAAATTGTGGTCGGAATCATAATAATTTGCAAAATAAAAGATGGTTTAATCGAAATGGCCCCCAAAAATGAAACATAATAACGCTGCGGAATCGGCGCTCCGCCAAGCGCTCGAGACGTACCTGTGTATAAGTGGCCGTAGGACCCGTAAAACTTTCCGCAATGAATGCAAAATATAAAAAATCGATTTTTTCGAAGTTGCAACCTGTAATGTCCCCTTATGGTTCAGGTATGGGATTATTTCACAATGGAATATGTATAGCTGTTCATTTAGTATCGGTTTCTTTCTGGTTATGGCTTTGTCTATTTCTACAGATTCTAGAAATGTTAATTTAGCACCCTTCTCTGCTCTGTGTAATATTTTTAAATTCTCTATTTTGTATGTATGGTTTTTCTAAATCAAATGGTTGGCTAAGTTATAGTCGGTATTTTTTTATTTCCAAGATCGCAAAATACCGCCTAACACCGTAATCTTTGAAAGATTTTTTGTATTTCATTTCACAATTTGTCATATATAAACTTGTTATCTTGTATTGTCATGTCAGACCTGAAGATGGCGTAATAACCAAAACTATTCGCCTATATATTTGTGAAACTTACACCGAGTGTTGTTATTTTATGTAATTAAATTATGTCACCAAGTAAGGTCTACAACTTTGCTCCCGCTGTTTTCCTATACACTGAAATAAATTTCGAAGCGCGACTATTACAAATTTTAGAGTCTTATTGTATTGACTAATATTAAAATCAATGAGGTATGATTTTAATGTGATAAAGGATTCTAAAACCATAACGTAACGATTTGATGAATATCCATCTCACCAAGTCTTTCAAAAAGAAACGTCAGGGTTTGAAAATCCTGACGCAATGGGTCGATTCGTTTCTGTATGCTGTATGCTCAAATTACTTACCATTGAGGTCACAAATGTCGAGGAAAGATGTCGAGAAAGGGTTTGATACCGACACACCAGTAATGCAACCGATCTAGCGCGAGCCGTCGTGTTAATATTTTTATATACTATGAGTCTCTATAATAGAAGCTTAGCGTATTCGAGTTATATCAAATCACTACACTTACAGTTACCTGTGGCCACGTTGCGAAATTATCTTCTGTTAAAAATTCTATAAAATTGTAGTCTCTACGGTTACAAATTTTTTACAGTTTAGATAGCTTGAGCGGTAAGTTGTCGGCAATACCTTTGTACATCTGCAAACGTAACCCTCTAGTACCAGTAGCTGATTAATGTTTAAATCATAAAGTTATTCGCAATTAAACATATCAGTTTGTGAGCCAAATTCTCGTCATTTGCGGGAGGTGTTACTTTATTTCTTTAATACGAAGAAATCTGCGGCTTAGGCTCACCGAATGCTCTCAGACACTTATGGTGAGGTCGTTATGAGTGAAAGAAGGTGTTGTGAATGGTTTCAATGCTTCAAGAGCGGTGATTTCCACGTCAAAGACCGGCATAGCGATGGAAGAGCGAAAGTTTTTGAAGATGAAAACCAAGAGGCATTGCTTAGTTAAGACTCAGATAGAGTTGGCAAGATCATTCGGAGTGACTCAACAAGAAATTTTGAAACGCCTCAAAGACTTGGGAATGATCCAGATGCCAGGATATTGGGTGCCATACGATAAAGTGGTTTTGTAGCATGACAATTCTATATTCTATATTCTATAAAATTGTAGTCTCTACGGTTACATATTTTTTACAGTTTAGATAGCTTGAGCGGTAAGTTGTCGGCAATACCTTTGTACATCTGCAAACGTAACCCTCTAGTACCAGTAGCTGATTAATGTTTAAATCATAAAGTTATTCGCAATTAAACATATCAGTTTGTGAGCCAAATTCCCGTCATTTGCGGGAGGTGTTACTTTATTTCTTTAATACGAAGAAATCTGCGGCTTAGGCTCACCGAATGCTCTCAGACACTTATGGTGAGGTCGTTATGAGTGAAAGAAGGTGTTGTGAATGGTTTCAATGCTTCAAGAGCGGTGATTTCCACGTCAAAGACCGGCATAGCGATGGAAGAGCGAAAGTTTTTGAAGATGAAAACCAAGAGGCATTGCTTAGTTAAGACTCAGATGGAGTTGGCAAGATCATTCGGAGTGACTCAACAAGAAATTTTGAAACGCCTCAAAGACTTGGGAATGATTCAGATGCCAGGATATTGGGTGCCATACGATAAAGTGGTTTTGTAGCATGACAATTCTCGACCCCGTGTTGCGAAAGTAGTCAACTTAGAAACATTGAAATGGGAAGTCTTACCTCCCCCACTGTATTCTCCAGACGTTGCTCGCTCTGACTATCACCTGTTTCGATCAATGGCACATGGCCGAGCTGACCAGCACTTCCGGTCTTATGAACAAGTCAAAAATTTAATCGATTCGTGGATCGCTTCATAAGATGATCAGTTCTTTCGACGCAGGATTCGAATAGTGCCTGAAAGATGGGAGAAGGTAGTGGCCAACGATGGAAAATACTTTGTCCCATAAATATATATTCAGTTTTTATTAATCATGAAAAATTTCGATCTCGAGATTTTAACGGAAATATACGTTTTGACCTATCCTGAATCGATTCCAACTATTACTTTCTTATACGCAGTATAAGTAAGTATAGTAATCATGAAAAATTTCTAACTCGAGATTTTAACGGAAATATACGTTTTGACCTTCCCTGAATCGATTCCAACTATTTTTGGAATGACGTCCGTCTGTGTGTGTGTGTGTGTCTGTGTGTGTGTCTGTGTGTGTGTGTGTGTGTGTGTGTGTGAGCGCTCTACAGCCCAAACGGCAAAAGGGAAAATTATGCCATTTTAAACTTAAGATTTGTATGTGCCTGGTACGAAAACCTCCTATTTTTAAAAACAATATTCCAACCGGAAGTGCCCGTTTACTCTAGTCAGTTTTTGCAGTTTCTGCAATTACTCAAAAATGGTTACAGTTACAGAAAAATTTTTTGAATAAAAATTAATGACATTTATATTTAGCACAACTTTTGTTTGAATTTTTTTTCCAAAAAAAGTACTGGTTTCAAAATAAATTTCTGCTTATTATATATATTGTTACATAAATCGTATCATCTGCGCCTGTCAATTGTTTAACAAAATAGACTTAAATAATTTGAAGTTTGACATTTAATATTCATTCTAAGAAATATATTTAGTGTAAAACCTATCTAAAGGTTAGAACAAATATTATAAATTAGAAAAATAATGTAACTACGATGTGGTTTAACCCATATGCGTATAAGAAAGTTCGGTGCATGACACTGCAGATGTTTTTTGGAACGGCGTCTGTCTGTGTATGTATGTGTATCTGTGTGTGTGTGTGTATGTGAGCGCTCTACAAGCCCAAACGGCTAAAGGGCAAATTATGAAATTTTAAACTTAAGATTTGTATATGCCTGGCATGAAAACCTTTTATTTTTGAAAACAATATTCCAACCGGAAGTGCAAGTTTACTCAAGTCAATTTTTGCAGTTTCTGCAACTACTCAAAAATAGTTGCAGTTACAGAAAAATTGTTACAATAAAAATTATAGATATCAGCATTTTGTACAACTTTTATTTGAAACTTTCTTTCCCCAAACGGTACCAGAAACAAGAAAATGGCTCTTGAAATTTTTTCTTATTATATTTATTTTTACATAAATCGTATCATCTGCGCCTGTCAATTGTTTATCAAAAAAAAACAAAACCGACTTAATTAATTTGAAGTTTGACATTTTATATTTATTCTAAGAAATATATTTGGTGTAAATGTATTCCAAAGGTGAGAACAAATATTATAAATTAGAAAAATAATGAAAATAGGATGCGATTTAACCCAAAAGCGTATGAGAAAGTTCGGTGCATGACACTGCAGATGTTTTTTTAAATTATTATTGATATTAATGAGTGATAAAAATTGCAGATAACACGTAGAATTTTTTATAGTTCGTAAAATTTAAATAAAAAGTGAAATGCCTTACAATTTAAGATCGTATATCCATGAAAAATTATTCTATGGTGATGAGGAAGAATATTCAGTAGCTTAAGATGCAGAAAATGAGACGTTATATCAACGAGTTTTGGAGCATAGCCAAGAAGCACTTGGAGGCCAAGGTCAATTTATCGTATCAACACAATTTTGTCACCATGATGAAATTACAGTTGCATCTTTTAATAAAAAAAAAAACACAAATCGTGCTGGTAGTTAGCAACAAGATTTCAGATACGAACATTGGGCCATCAGGTAAACAATAAGAATAAAGGAGGAACGGTTGTTTTTAATCAATTGTGCCATGCCTACAAAACTGCTCGTGCAACTAACCGTTGGCCAATGCGCATTTTTTTGAAATGTTGGATCAAGCACATGTGAATGCAAGAATTTTGAATTCTTGCAAGTACTTAAAAACCGGTCCTCCAAAAAAATTGTCTGCTAAAAATGCTTTGCAGCAGCTACTTTTGCATTTGATCCACAATTGCGTGAAAGATTAAAAAATCCAACGCTGCTTTCTGATTTGCCGAAAGGTATCCAATCTATTCTTAGTACTAACGCTCCACACGGACCAATTGAAGAACGACCTCAGTTGCAGAAAAGAGTCAGATGTAAACTTTGTGAATATAAAATAGATAAAACAAAACAAGCAACCAATGTCCATCTTGCTTGCGGCCGATATGCGATTAGCATCGCGCATACTTGTGCAACCACTGTGTTGGATATGACCAAAAATTTTTTTATTCAAATTACTTTTAGTTAATGAAAATTTACATTCAGTAGTTAATTTTTGAAATAATCAGTAGATAATTATTTTTGAAAGTTAAAATTGTGTTGCTTCGCTTTCACTTTCAAAAATAATTATCTACTGATTATTTCCTAAAGTTGTGATTTTCACAGAACAGTTCACATGTCCTTAAGTTAATTTTTGTATAAATCTAGTTTTTGTATTCATTGTAGTCTAACCTATGAAGGATTTTAGAAGCAGCACTTATCGGGCGAAAAGGTTGAGCAGCCACTAATTGACCTGAGACAAAAGCGACAACAGATTATAAATCTGTAATATATAAGCTCTCGGACTGCGTAGCCGATTTTAAATATATTGATTTTTGTAGAAAGGGCACGCGATTCAAAAAATAGTACGATATTTGGCTAAAAATTGCATATAAATTTGTTAAAATAAAAAACTGTCAACAATAAACAAAAACTCCAACGATGTTCGATAGAAAACTGTCTATTTATTGAGATAGTAAAAGATTCATGTCTATTGATTAGCTTGTATAGGCGTACTGTTTTCGCCCAGTTTCAAAAACACGATTTCGAGAAAAACGAGTTTAAAGATAAAGTTGTAGTTTCTGATTGGATGCTTGCATATAGGAGCGCGCTGATAATCGCCTAATATCTGCCCCAAAATACATCGTGAAGAACATTTTTTCGAGAATAATTTTAATTGTCACCTATGCTTCACAACTTTAAGTAACATTTAAGACAAAAAAATGTTTTTCAATTTTCTAGAGTGGCCTTACCCCTTAAAACGACTTTTTTCGATTTCCTAAGTAAATACTTTTTTTCAGAATTATAGTTTAAGGCTGTTTTTTATTATTCTAGTACTATTCATGAGTCCATTTGTAAATTTTTAGCTAAAAAAATTAAAAAATCATAATTTTTCACCATGTTTTGTAAAGTACTATCTTTTTAAAAATTACTTTTTACTTTCTTATACGCAGTATAAGTAAGTATTGTAATCATGAAAAATTTCGAACTCGAGATTTTAACGGAAATATACGTTTAGACCTTCCCTGAATCGATTCCGACTATTTTAGGAATGACGTCTGTGTGTGTGTGTGTGTGTGTGTGTGTGTGTGTGTGTGTGTGTGTGTGTGTGTGTGTGTGTGTGTATATGTGTGTGTTTGTGTGTGTAAGTTCTCTACAGCCTAAACGGTTGAAGCTAAAATTATGAAACTTTAAACTTAAGATTGGCATATGACTGAGGTGTGCACCTTATTTTTGAAAAAAATATTCAAACCGGAAGTGCCTGTTTACTCTAGTCAGTTTTTGCAATTTCTGCAATTACTCAAAAATGGTTAGTTACAGAAAAATTTTATGAACGAAAACTAAAGGTATTCATATTTAGCACAACTTTTGTTTGAATTTTTTTTCCCGAAAGAGTACTGGTTTCAAAATAAATTTCTTCTTCATATATATATTTTAACATAAATCGTATCATCTGCGACTGTCAATTGTTTAACAAAATAGACTCAAATAATTTGATGTTTGACATTTAATATTTATTCTAAGAATTATATTTAGTGCAAAAGCAATCTAAAGGTTAGAATATATATTATAAATTAAAAAAATAATGAAACTACGATATGGTTTAACCCAAATGCGTATAAGAAAGTTCGGTGCATGACACTGCAGATATTTTTTAATGATTTTTAAAGAATCTTAAACGGCTTAAAGATACTCCTAACCCACAAAAATGTATTTAGTATACTTGAAGGTATCCTTTTGTAGATTGGTAAGTCAAAAGTTATGCATTCTGAAAATGTGAACATGGTCAAATTGGCCCAGTTCGCACTTCATGATGTAAAAAATAGGTGTGTTCTCGAAGAGTTAAGCTCAATCAGTCGAGAAGCACTGTCACTCGCTACTGATACATGAAGAACACCTTTTCCCTTGACATCTGCAGATGCCTGACTTGCAAGGTTCAGTTTCGTCTTACTCAACGCACACATTGACGTAAATAGTTTTTTGTCACCACACAAGTGCGCGGTACATCCACTGTCCAAAAGCCAGGCTTGGCTAATTGTCTCTGTCTTCGCGCCACTCACATTGTGTACGCCAGAGATAATCGTATGATTCGCCACATACAATTGATCAACATTATTCACCGAATGTCCAAATTTTTTCCAACTACCTTCGAATTTCTTCGTAGGGCACACATATGCTTTGTGTCCTATCGTACCATACTTAAAACGTTTGATTACATTAGTTTTTAAACCACCGGTTGCCTTTCCTTTCAAGGGTGTTTTTGATGTACATTTACGCGGTTTCCAGCAACCATTGCTGTAATCAGGCTTCCCGACGCTTGCTTCCATACTTCAAATTCCTCAATTATCTTGACCTTCAACACTTCGGCGTCGGGAAATTCATCCTGCGACTCAATGGCGCATCGGAACTTTTCATATGACGAGGGCAAACTATAAAGAACCATAATAGCTAATAAACCACCATTAATTTTTACATTCATGTTCTTCAACTTATCTACTGCTTCGAAAAATCGCGCTAAATGATCCCTAACATCTCCGTTGAAGCATCAACTGTTTCAAAAGCGTCGCCTTTCTTTGCGTAGATAGAGTCCAGCTTGAGCCAAACATCTCTCGAGGTTTCGCATCCACGTACTTGCTTTAACTCGGACGGTTTAATGGACAAAATTAAATCAGCCTTAGCTTTCGCGTCCTGATTAAACCACGCCTCAATCGCGACTTTACTTGCGACTTCCGCTGGCATCTGGGTCTTACCGTTTACGTAGTTCCACAAGTCATTCCTTGCTAGAAGTACTTCTACTTGCATACTCCATGTATCATAGTTCTCTTTCGATAAAAGTTCGAATCTCAAAGTACTAACCACTGAATGTTTGGCTATTTTAGAATAGACTTGCTTTACAACCGATTTATTTTTGAAAAAAAAACAATCAACCACGTGGCAGATATCACAACACACATTAACTCAGTTTTTACAGTTCAAAATCGCCCTGGGCCCATAACCTGTTAGGTTAGGTTATACTTATTTAACGAATGGGCTATTTATGAAGTACAAATAAACTTTATTAATTATATGTTGTACAAAAAGCAAAAATATTTTAATCACAGTCGACATTTTAAGAAGTACTGGCAACCTGATAAACAAAAATTGCAACATTCTGCTAAACCATCTTTTGGCGGGACATTTAATTTGTGTATTGCACAATAGTGAAAATATAGTTCAGATATTTCTAACAGTTCATATATTATTTATTTTCCATATATCGTCAATTGTTCTCAATTAAAAGCAACATAGACTCAAAATTTTCAAAGATTACGAAATTTATAAAATTTTTCATTTTTCTTTTTTTTAACGATCTAACCAAAATGCATATAAGACACGTCAGTATCAGACATACCAGATGTTATTTTTTGAAATACTAATATATAGTATCATATATACCTTAAGAGTCACCATTCCATTAATAAAATAGAAACAATATCAAAAAAATCCAGCAAAGCGCGATACGTTCAGAAAACTATTTCGTTTGATCAAAAATAAAAAACTGCAATACGTTCAGAAATCTCACAGGTAATGAGTGTTTTGGTGGCATCTAATCAGTATTACTATACTACTTATACATACGATCAAGATTACAACATACTGTAAATACCTATTTGCATGGATAAAAGCACTAATTAATGAAAACATTTCAGTAGTTGTTTAGAGTAATTCTTTATATGTCAATAAGGAAAGCGTATAATAACAATGACTGTTTTGGCTATACTGGCGGCATGAAATGGCCGATGCATTCGCATTAGTGTATTTTGTACAAATGCAAATCATTCATGGCTGCAAGCTTTTTATGAGCACAAACTGGGTCTCTGAATAATCGGATGAATTTAATGTAGTTTTTTTTATCAGTTTAAACAGGGCTCATTTATAGGCATATCCGGAAATAATAATATAAATATATATATATATATATATATATATATATATATATATATATATATATCGCAGTGTTGAAGGTCACAAATTATGCAGAATTTACTAGTAAAGAGAAATTTTCAATTTGAGTTTTGTTTTGCAAAAATAAAGTGCTTATTACTCTGTTATCGAACATGATAGAAATAAAATTTTAGGCTACAAATTATTAATGAAATAATATATTAAATTAGAAATTTTCTAACTCCAAATTGAAATAAATCATATTTGATCATATTTATTAAAGTCTGCTTGCTTTCTAGGTACTAAAATAATCATGTTTATAAATCATTGAAAAAATAAAAATTAAAACAATATGCAAAACATTTTTTCGGTGGTTATATATCACAATATAGCTATTCAAAATTGTTTATCTATCATAATAATATTTTCTGTATGTAAGTTTGTTGTCACAAAAAGCTGATAATGTATTTCAAATAAGCAAGTAGGTCTGTAATTTACAATTAAAAAAAAAATTACCAGAAACAAATAAAATACCCATTTTAAGTTTAAAATTGTTTCAAATTTTTTAATGTGATGGCATAGAAAGCCCTGAAATTAAAATATCGTATTGCAAAAGCCAGTTATATCACGTATTATAAGTTTATGTCAATCAACTGGTTCTATAAAACCATACATAGAGGAAGACGACCTCGGAAAACAAAAGAAATGCTGGATAATTTTATAAAAAACAATTTAAACTTGATACTTTCTTATCATCAACAAGGACCGTGAACGACTTAAATTTTCCAATAAGTGCTAGGACTATTCGAAGACTAGCAATCGATCTAGGTTTGATGTCGCGGGAACCCACGACGACGCCTCATGTTAGTACAAGTAACAAAAGAGCAAGACTCGAGATTGCAAGGGCGCATATCAAATGAACTGCTGAAAAATGGAAAACCATACATTTTATCGATGAATTTATATTTAATTTAATAGGTTCAGACGGAATATGTCGCATTAGGCGGCTTATTTGACAAGGACCAAATCAAAGATATGGCACCAAAACGGTCAAGCATGGAGGAGGATGCATAATTGTCTGGGTATTTTTTTCTGGCCTTGAAGTAGGATTATTAATCCTACTTCAAGGCCTACATGAAGTATGTGGAACTATGGTTCGTATTCAATGCAAAAACATACTTGACACAGTGAAGCTTTCACGTGTGGACGACAAAACGCCACTACGATGGACGTTAGAGCATTACGAAAATCCGAAGCATACTTAAAAGGTAATCAAAGTATGGTTAAAAGATGAAAATATCCAAGAACTTAAATGGTAGACATAATTTCCAGACCTGCATCTTATAGAATTGGAAAGTTTGTATCGAAGAATTTGGACACAAAATTATTCAATCAAAAAAATACTTCTTGAAGCAATCAAAAGAGAATGTAAAAAAATCCCAAATGATACCATAAATAACTCAATAGAATCTATACCTCGCAGATGTCCTACAGTTATAGTATACAATGGTTTTTCCACGAAATATAAATAGCCTGGAAAGTTATGAACAATTTAGTATTTCAATATAATTAGTTGCTTTAGTTTTGGCAAACGCAAAATGTGTTTTGAATATTGTTTTTATTTTTACAATTAAATGTTAAAATAATTATTTTAATATGTTTAGATAATATGAAGACAGTATTAAATAAATTTAAATATGATTTATTGCAATTTTGAATTAGATTAAGATTTTATATAGAAGAACGGTGAACGCTGATTTCAGCTAATAGAAATTAAAATAGATGCCTTACTAAACATAAAACCCAGTGGAACGAAGTTCTGCTTGCACTTAAGATTTAAAAGTTATCTTGAAAATTTTAATCTCTGTGAAAAGTGTAATAAATATGCTTGGATATTTCTTTTAAGATTAGATTGTTAAATTGCGTTAACTTATTAAGTTAATATTGTTGATTGTTATCAATATAGCAATGTTTATCATTTTCTATTTTTAATGCATTGTAGTGTATAAAAGCAGTAGCGGCTCATAGGTCAAGACAGTCTTTCTTTAAGACAAATCAATACATCTGATTTATATTTGAGATAATTTATTGATGTTAGTTATACGTGTAGAGTAAGGAGTCATTACCTGAATCATAAAATGGATAGAAGACATAAACCCTCCCTGTTGAAGAAGAGAACTAGACACGAAAAAACAAGAAAATAAATTGACGGCGCACATCATCTGAACAGCACTCATTCCATATGTTTTAAATAAGACACTTTGCCAATTCGATGTAAAACTATCGAATATAATGTAAGAACCCAATAGAATAAAACCAGACATCGTGCTTACTGACAAACCTAGAAACAGATAAAAATAGGAATTAGCAAAAAAAAAAAAAAACAGTCATACTGTAATAGGGGTGGCCACTTCTTCTCTTATATACTCGCGTTCTTCCAAATAAACGTTTTAGGCTAAGTCATCTTTAGCCTCAAACGGGTAGCCACTAAACTAAGATCCGATAATACTTAGTCGGCTATATTAAAGTACATACTAAGCTATAATACAATACGGTGGAACAACTACTTGACGTTGTCCACATCGAGTTCTTATATAGTCGGTCAAATTGCTGACATAACAATATGCAATATATTGTTATATATATATATATATATATATATATATATATATATATATATATATATATATATATGTATGTATGTATATATATATATATATATATATATATATATATATATATATATATATATATATATATATATATATATATATATACAGTGCGGTAGGCTGACCCAGTAACCTCACTGAAGGTGATGACACTAAACAATAAATCAAACGTTCTAAACTAAACTGGGCTTAAGAGAAGCAAAGGTGAAATGTTACCTAAACCTAAACGCAATACAGTAGAGTCTCCCTAATTTCTCTTTGTTTACGAACTTTGTTGCCCGTCTAAAAAACGCCGGACTACTGGAATATTGGACAGACGAAGTGCCGGATTAGTGAGACTCTACTGTATTCTCAAAAAAATTATATTTGGGCAGGCACTTTCAAAGACAATATTATTGAACCATTTGAGATCGTTTGCAACTTACATTCTGATTCATACGTTTGAGTGGACCTAGGGTTTCACGAAATTCTTGTTCTTGCCTTGTTCTTGTTTTGTTTCTTGCATAAAAGCAAGACAAGACGAGACAAGACTACTCACTGACAAAACAAGACAAGAAGTAAGTTAAGCAAGAACAAGATTTCTTGCTAGGTATTAGCAAGAAATCTTGCTATATAATTTTTACACACCATTTTTCTAATTATCAATGAACGTTTATTTAAATATGATAACAAATAAAATCGTATTTTTATATTATTATATAAATTTTAATCAAACAATATAAGTGAGGCAAGATTATCGACACAAGTAGATACAGTTTAGTAAATATCTTTAATTACAATAAAATTATGAATATAGATAAGATTATAAATAAGCAATGTGATTATTTAAAAAGTAAATGTTTACACGCTGAATATTATAAGGTAGAATATGCATAAGTGTAGAAAATACTTTATAAATTTTAAGGTGTAGCAATAGTAATATTGTTCATCCAAGAGTTTAAACATAAGAGAGACCTAACTGACTCTGCATTTAAGCGATTTCTCTGTTTTGTGATAACAAGGGAGGCTTTAGAAAATAATCTTTCAGATGGTGCGGATGTAGCCATTGTACTAAAAACATCTTTTGCCATACGCGCTAAACATAGATAAGTTTTGTCGTGTTTCCACCACCAATCGAGAATATCTGTGTGATCATATTCCCTTCCTCTAGCAAAGTATTAATTTATTTCTTTGGTCCATGGTTCTGCAAATGTAGACGCGCTATCTATGTACGATGAAATAATGCAGTTAAATCTAAATCGTACTTATCTCCATCAGAAGATTTCGTTGGTGTATTTGTAGCTGAGCTAACTTTAGCATTGATTTCTATAAAATAATGACTTTTATATAATTCAAATTTATTCAGAGACAAAGTTTCTAATTCTTTTCCCCAAGCAGTCATTTGAAATGTTTCTTTCTTAACCCGTAGATCAAATAAAAGTGCCACACAATACATCCAATTGGATTTTTTGTAGTGCTTTAAAATTTTATCTCTTGCAGCATTTACTGCAAAAATAAGCTGCTCATCACAATCAATTCTGTCTTTCATATCATTCAATTCAAAAGCCCAAGTTTCCAATTTGTCAATTAAAATATTAATGCCTATAAAACCAGTTGACAAAGTGCAGTATTTTTCACCTCCAAGTACATCAGTTAAAATCTTAAATGATTTTAGATATTTTGTTATCCTTTCAATTAAATCCAAGTCTTCTATATCAACTTTAAATTTCTTGATGTCAGTGTTAGTGTCACATATAATATTTAATGGAAATTTATATGCAAGAGCTCCCTCTAGCATTTCAAGAGTTGAATTCCATCTGGTTTTTACATCAAGAATTGGGCTAGATGGCTTTATATTTACTGTTGAACAACAAGTTTTAAACTTAATTTGATTTTACTCAGATTTCTTAATTTTTTTCAGCAAACATCTTATTTTATTGACTGGCGATATTAAGTCTATGTCCATTTCTATTTCAAAATCGTCATTTTCATCGTCTTCGTCTACTTCTTTATTAGATTCAGTTTTCAGAACTTTCATGAAATCTTGAGCAGCCAGGTTTAAGATATGAGCGAAACATTGAAAATGGTTATTAGCACTGTTAAAATGTTTGCTGCCAAGCATTTCTTCTAAATTACTCGCAAATGTAAAATTTGAAGAGGTGTTGTCTGTTGTCACGCCTTGTATTTTATTTTGCAAATTATAATCTTTTAAAACATCAACAAACAATGTGGCAATTTCTTTACCGTTGTGTTGTCCATTTGAAGGAATGAAATCCAAAACTAAGGATTGCAATTTCCATTGATTGTCTATGAAGTGACAAGTAATTCCATAGAACGCACAATTTGCTAGTGATGTCCAAGCATCGATAGTAAACGACAATTTGGTATCATTATTTAATAATACATTTTTCACTCTCATCTTCATCGTATCAAATTTGTGCAATATTGTGTCACGCAAAGAATTTCTTTTGGGTAAAACGATATTTTTATTTGCGTATGTAAGCAAATTTATAGCAGTATCGTCTTCAAAAAAATTAAATGGTTAAAACTTTACTACAATAAAGTGTAACAATAAATTTTCGAAAACATCAGGATCAAAATTGATAAAACTTTGCGTTCTTTCCTAAAACAGAATGTTAATATATGCAATTCGAATTAATGTTTAGTGAACTAATTAATTTTTAATCAAATACATGGAAAACCTGCAAATGTCGCAGCAGTACTCAAATAATAATTCTGAGAATTATAATGAAATACTCGTAAATACTAATAAATAATTAAAATCATAACGATAAAAGTTTACACAGGCTTATGCTAGTATAGACTGACAATGTTTTATGTAAGCCAGAACAATTCAGCGATTAATACAAATTGAAAATTAAGTAACTTACCGTACGCACATTTTCTTCCTTTAAACATATCAATAACTGCAATCTTTGCATCCAATTGTGACTGGTTTTCTTTAGCATAACATGATGAGGTTGAATATAATTTGTCTGTTAGCGGTAATTTTGTGTACGTCTTATTCAATCCTTTTTCGATAGCTATTTCTTTATCAAATATAACGTAAGCAGCGTCACAGAAGATTATGTATTCGTAATCCGTCTATAATTTGTTACCTACTATTCTCTTTCAGTTTAATGCCGGCGTTTACAGTGAACATATCTATTCGTGAATTCTGTGTATTTTATGCTTATTTGAACGGTGAGTAAAGTCTGTCTTTGCCCATAATATTTCTGCCTATATTTAGTATGGACGCCTGTATGATTTTCACTGGTGCATGTGTGTGATTTGTTTGTGAATCCTATCCTAAACCTTTGTATAAAGACGCTAGCCCTGTAACCGCTGCGCGCGGGGGATAGTCGAGTTGCGTCCAACGAAGTACCACTTACCGGTCTGGTGCCAGCGGTGCCCTGCCTGCCAGCTATAGTGTTATAATCAGGAGGAGCCCAACTTTCGCTTGCACCTTCGAGTGTGCTGGTGGAGACTGAGTTTTAACTCGACTTTAACTCTTTCTCCTGATACCATGCAGATCACTTGTTGAGGGTGTCAAGCTCTCGCAGATTCACACAGCTAGTCTGTGTGGAGCGAGCTAACAGCCAGATTCGTAGATTCACGTAGCATGTCTGTGTGGAGCGGAGCCAACGGGCAGATTCGCAGATTCACACAGCTTGTCTGTGTGGAGCGGAGCCAACGGGGCAGATTCGCAGATTCACACAGCATGTCTACGTGGAGCGGAGCCTAATACTCACAGATCTTTGCTATATTGCTTAGAGTGAGGGTGTCTATTTCACAGTTAGATATTCTACTATCCTTTTGTTATCCTTTTGTGATATATGTTGAGTACTGTTGACATTCTTGTTTGTACGGCTTTCTCACTGAGTGTAACCCACTCATGGTTGTATTTTAATTACAGAATATCTAGGAAGTCGCACGAGTAGCTCTTTGGACCATCCCGCCAACTGAACTACTCCATCGGCGATAATCTAATTTTAATAACCGCCCCTAAACTAAGTTACTACTACTACTACTAACCATCTTAATATGTCAAAAATTGATTTATGTTTTCTTTCAAGATGTCGTTTTAAACCGCTTGTATTTCTGTTTTTCATTTTAAGTACACAATTTTTCCCATTGCTTTTGCATATTTTACAAGTCCCTATTTTATTATTTTTTTCCTCAGTATCATTAATTTCGAAATAATTACTGACTTTATCTTTATCTTGATTACATAGTTTTAGTTGTTTTGTAAGTGTCGTTTTATATGGTAGTAATTCCGGTGATATATCACTATCAGATGTCAATAAGTGCTTTATTTTTCTTCTTATTTCTCTTTTTGAACCATATTTGTCTTTGCTGCTACTGCTTTCGGAAGCAGAACTATTAACTTTATATTTGCTGCCGCTGCCCTCAAAGGGTTCCGAATATTCGATTTCATTGTCACTTTGGAGCAGGGACTTATTTTTAATCATTTTCGATAATACCTTTGATTGTTGTTGTGCACAGTATATAAAATTTAGAATACCACTATCTACTACTAAAGATTACTATGCACTGCTAAAAGTGTCATGTCGCCAGTCGCTATTACAATATGAAACTGTCGACGCGACGAAAAATATATCTCCCTAATTCCAAACAATACGGGGATTCCCCCAATAAGCAAGAAATTGCAAACAAGACAAGAAATTCGTTAGCAAGAAATTAGCAAGACAAGACTTTTTTTTATTTCTTGTCCATAGTACAAAACAAGACAAGAAATTTTGCTAAATGGCAAGACTCTTGTCTTGGTGAAACCCTAGTGGACCTGAATTTAAATGGCGCAGCGCGCGAAATCAGAAGATCTGGTTTCAACAAGATGACTGTCCTGCGCATTTTGGAGTAAATGTAAGAGGTTACTTAGATCAAGATTTTCCAAATCGCTGGATTGGTCTCAGTAGAACTATAAACTGGTCGGTCAGATCTCGAGATTTGGCACCTTGCAACTTATTTTGTGAGTTCATCTTAAAAGTAACATTTATAAGCAGCGTCACCCAAATATTAATTCTGTTTATCACGAACAGACAGCTATCCAATTTAAGAAATTCATTCTACAACAGACTTGACTATTGCCTAGTTGAAATTGGATCTTTCTTTGAATATTTGCTAAAGTAATAAATTTAAGGGGGTATGTCCACCTGCAAACATTCAAAAAATAATTTTTATTTACAATTTGTCTTAATAACTGACATTCAGTAAAACTTATAGTAAGATGTACAAATATACATTGGCATGCAGAGGGTGCTATCCTGTCATAGTCCTCTTCTTATTCTAGATTAAGTGCTAATTGTGTCAATGTTGGTGACTATTTCTAGTCACCTTGTCGGGAATTTGCTAACTGGCTTCCTTTCTGTCGACTCTGCATGACAGGTCGGGAATTTGCTAGGTGACTTTTTTTCTGTCGCCTCTGCATAACAGCAATGATGACACTAAAAACATTGAAATTGTTAGTTACATTTATTAGGTAGGTCAAGTATGTTATCACGTTTTAAGCGTTTTTTTATTTTCACTGCCAGAAAATTACTTGCTAAAGTATTTGGATGCGCACGTAATCTGATATGATATTTCTCTCTGAAGTTTTTCATTTCTTCTTTCACTGTCACTACGGAGAGATCGCGGTGAATTATGGCGTTGGTGACGAACCATGGTGCATTAAAGACAGAGCGGAGCACTTTGGACTGAAATCTCTGCAGGATTTCAATGTTAGAGTTACTGGCGGTACCCAATAGTTGGATTCCGTACGTCCAGACTTGTTTGAGGATAGTCTTGTAAAGAAGAATTTTGTTTTCTGTTGAGAGTTGAGATTTACGGCCTATTAGCCAGTATATGCGACTGAATTTCAGGCCAAGTTGTTTTCTTTTATGTCCAAATGTGTTTTTTCCATGTTAAACGACGATCTAAGTGCATGCCTAGATATTTCGCTTCTTCTGTCTGTGGGAGGGGCTTGCCGTACAGTGTCACAGGAGGACAGGTTTCTTTTCTCATTGTAAATGTGACATGGGTAGATTTGGTTTCATTTGCCCCAATTCTCCATTTTGTTAACCATGGTTGAATTTTGTTCAGATGTGCCTGGAGATATCTTGTGGCTATGTTGCGATCTTCGTGAGAGGCAAGTATTGCTGTATCATCGGCGAATGTTGCGCTGAATGTTGTTTCTGATGTTGGCAGGTCGGCTGTGTATAGGAGATATAGTATGGGTCGTAGTACACTACCTTGTGGGACACTGGATTCAATTGGGTAGAGTCTGGTTTGTTCATCTTTATATTTAATATAGAAGTATCTGTTGGAAAGGTATAATTTGAGGATTTGGTAGTAATTATGTGGTAGGATTCTTTTAATTTTAAACAATAGCCCGATGTGCCAGACTTTATCGAAAGCTTGCCTTATATCTAAGAAGGCAGCTGAGCAGTATTTTTTCTTTTCTAGATTTTTGCGTATTTCGTTCTAGAACTGGCTTTAGACGCTTAAGCAATAACTTTTCGAAAAGTTTGGAGATTATAGGAAGGAGACTTATAGGAGCTTACTTCTTGTGGTGGTTTTCCTGGTTTGGGTATAAGGATAATTTGGGCTACTTTCCACTGAGAGGGAAAGTATTCTAATCTTAGGACTGAGTTACAGATCATTGTTATCAGCTTGATTCCTTTGGAAGAAAGTTCTTGTAGAATCCTTCCTGTTATTAGATCATATCCTGAAGCATTTTTGGGGTCAAGATTTGCTTTAGCGTTTTTTATTTCACTAGTTTTTAATTTGACTATAGGCAAGTAGAGTTGTAGGGGGGTTTCTAGGTGCTGCAGGATTTCTTGTTCTTCTTCTACCGAAATTTCACTAAAGAAAGGTTTGAATACTGATGATAAATGTTGCGCAAATGTGTTCGCTTTTGACTGGTCGGTTCTGGCCCAGCTACCATTTGCTAGGAGTAAGGGTGGATTAGACTGTTCCGGTTGTTTGAGCTTTTTTGTTGCTCGCCAGAGGGAATAGTCTGTGGATGCTGACGGGGTGAGATTTTCTAAGTATTCATCGACAGATTTATTTCGCAGGTTTCTTAGTAGCTTTTTGACTGCTTTTATGACCTGGTTAAGTTTTGTTTTGTCCTGTGGTGATCTTGTTATTTGCCATTGTTTGCGTAGCTTCCGTTTTTCAGCGACGATGTCCCTAACGATTTCTGGACAAATTTCTCGTTTTTGATTGGCGTGTTGTACCAGTGTTGCGCCCCATGCTGATTCTTGTATTGCGTCATTAAGGAAATCTATAGCTTCGTCTATTTCGTGAA
Source organism: Nebria salina (assembly GCA_944039245.1). Taxonomy (NCBI): domain Eukaryota; kingdom Metazoa; phylum Arthropoda; class Insecta; order Coleoptera; family Carabidae; genus Nebria; species Nebria salina. The sequence goes on from OX063288.1 coordinate 15,022,968, forward strand.
ATTTAGTGAAATTTCGAGCAAAAGCTTGCTGTCCAGCAGATTTCTGAATGTGTGCCAGTCTGTTTTTTTACTAATGAGTGATGGAGGTTTTTGTTTTATTGTTATTTGCCTATTTACAGTAATTATGCCTGGAGAGTGGTCCGATGATAGGTCTAAGTTAGGTAGGTAGGATTAAAATTTAAAGGCGTATTAGCCTCTTGGGCTATTCACGCCATAAACCATATTATGAAATAAACTAACATATTAAATATATTTTGTGTAAAAATAAAATTGTAAACTTAAAATCTATTAAATGTAAAATATTATTAATGAGGATTAAAAATTTATATATAAATGAATAAAATGTACAGGTTTAAAATTGTAAAAATAAAAGATATTGTAAAATATTATTAAGTGCTAAAAATAATACGTGTATAAATAAAATTAAAGACAATTTTAAATAAAGGCAAATAGACCTGCATTCTTCAGGAACAGGACGACTCTGTCAATGAGTGTCGAATGGTCACCAAGGGCCACCGACAGGTGAAGTGACAGACCCGCCTTGTCTCGCTGCTCGGTAAACTGGGAGCACTCCAACAAAACGTGCGCCACTGTAAAGCAGTGTGACACGTTTCGCACATCGGAGCCTCTTCACGGCGCAGAAGATGCGTCCACCAGGCGTGCCCTATCCGTAGTCTCGCCACAGCGACCTCCTCCTTTCGGGATACCCAATGGGAAGAATCCCATGCCTTCACGTTTTGCTTAACATTCCTGAGCTTATTTTGTTCTATGTGACTCCAGCTTTCTTGCCATTGATTTATGATCAGATGCTTGAAATGCCCTTGAGGTCATCAGCAAGAACCCGATCAAAATCAATGGTGGCCTTGGACAAAGCTCGTTTAGCCGCTGCATCAGCCGCTTCATTCCCGCGAATACCAACATGACTCGGTACCCAAATAAAGCGCACGATAGACCCATTTGACGATGTCATCAAGGTTGCTTGTATCTGCTGCAAGAGAGGATGTTTGGGGTACCAAGAATGAATCGCTTTCAAAGCGTTCATCGAGTCCGACACAATAACGAAAGAATTACGTGCGAGTCTACAAATATAGAGAAGTGCTTGGTAGAGTGCATACAGCTCTGCCGTGTATACGGACGAGAGTTTGTGAAGTCGAAACTCACATACACCTCTTGCCGATATAAATGCGCATGCAACTCCGTCGTTGCTCTTCGAACCGTCGGTGTGAATGCGAAGCCATTGCTGATAGTTTGCAATGATTCGAGAAAACTCACGTTGGAACAGAATGGGTGGAGTAGCGGAACGATCCAGCTTTGAAAGCGCATAGTTGGTATTTGGACGTGATAATATCCAAGGAGGAAAGGGGCTGAAAGAAGTGTCTGGGGTTGAAGGTAGTTCAAAATTAACTTCTCCAAAAGTATTACGAGATCTGATATAATAGGAACCCACCGCACGAGCCCGTCTGTCATAAATCTCAGCAAACTGTTGACCAAAGACAGTGTCAAAAACCAGATGATATGGTTTCGACTTCATGGTCAAGCGATACAGCCGTAGTCCATCTTGGAGCGTATCAAAGCCCGATACAGGCGCAGCATAGAAATTCTATCGGCACCCCACGATTTGGAAGAAAGAAGTCGCAATAGATTTAGAGAAAGCCGACATTTTAACTTCAAAGCAACAAGGTGGGCACGCCAGTTAAGCTTCTTGTCAAATAGAAGACCAAGAAACCGGGCAGTTTCCACAAATGGAAGATCAGTACCGTTGAAAGAGAGAATAGGATCTAAGTGAAGGTGACGGCGTTGACAGAAATGAATGCACTCTGTCTTGGCCGCAGAAAATACGAAACCTTGTTCAATAGCCCAGGTATGAAGACGATTGATTGTTAACTGCAGCTGACGCTCTATGGAAGCCATATTGCGAGAACTGCAGAAAATCGCCAAATCGTCCACGTACAAGGAGCCCTGCACAGGTGAGCGGATACACTGAGCAACACCGTTGATGGCCACGGCAAACAACGTGACACTCAGAATAGTCCCTTGCGGTACTCCGTTTTCCTGATTGAAAATGTTGGAGAGGTCATTTCCTACACGAACTTGAAACATCCTTAAGGAAAGAAAGCTTTCAAGAAATATGGGAAGATTACCGCTCAAGCCCCAGGAGTGTAAAGTGCGCATAATACCAAAACGCCAAATGGTATCATAGGCCCGGGCAATATAAAAAAACAGCTACCATATGTTGCTTGTTGAGAAAAGCATCCCATATGGTTGATTCAAGCCTGACAAGGTGGTCTGCAGTGGAACGGAAACGGCTGAAGCCGCACTGGATGTTATCAGACAGGTTGTATGATTCCAGGAACCAAACAAGACGCCTGTTTATCATGCGTTCCATGACCTTGCAGACACAACTGGTAAGCGAGACTGGGCGATAGCTAGATGGCAGTGTTTTGTCTTTTCCTGGCTTTGGGATTGGTACAATAATCGCATCACACCATAGTGTTGGGCAAATACCGGAAAACCAAACGCGATTATAAATCCAGGATCCAAATGGCGAAGCATCTGGTAGTGAATAGAATCAGGTCCAGGAGCGCTGTCATGAGAATCTGAAATCGCACTTTCAAGCTCATCCACGCTGAAAGAAAGATTGTATATTTCGTCGCCCAGAGAAAGAAACTTGAGACATTGACGTTCAAAGTTTGATTTTCGAGCGAGGAACTCAGCTAGGTAATGATTGGAACTTGATGTATCCGCGAAAGTGGATACTATAATATTAGCAACATCAGACCGACAGGTAATGACATTGCCATTGATTTTTAGGCCAGAAACAGTGCTAGATTTTGAGCGGCCAGATATTTTTCTGACCTTCTCCCATACTTCAGAAACTGGAGTGGAGGTTGTAATGGAAGAAATGTATTTCTGCCATGACGCTTTCTTACTCTTTCGAACAATTCTTCTAGCTTTTGCCTTGGCTTGGAAGTAATGGATCATATTCTCGGTGGTTGGAAATCGCCTGAAATGGCGAAAAATACGTCGTTTTTCTCGGATAGCAATCTTGCACTCATCGTTCCACTAGGGAACGGGTATTCTATTAGAATGAACAGGTGTTAAAGGAATACTTTCTTGCGCAGCAGACTTGATTGCATCCGTAAAATACCGAACATGGTCGTCCACGTCAACGAAATCATTTTCACCAAATACAGCCAAGTTCGAGAATAGATTCCAATCTGCTCGCTTTAAAGCCCATTTCGGACAACGAGGATCAGAATCTGAGCTCTACAAAACTTTAAGAATGATCGGAAAGTGGTCACTTTGATGCAAGTCCGAGTGCATACTCAAACAATGGAGCTATTGCTGCAGAACAGATCGTTAGATCAACCGCAGTGAAAGACCTCCACGCTGCAGAAAAATGTGTCATGCTACCATCATTTAAGATGACATCCGTACTTGCGGTGAATAGGTGTTCCAATTGGCTACCGCGTTGATTAATAGTTCTTGATCCCCATTCAGGATTATGGGCGTTGAAATCGTCCATAAGAATGAATGGAGCAGGCAATTGATCAATCAACGATATCACGCATATCGCCATTGTCGTTTGGTGGAAGATAGATAGAACATAAAGTGACCAGAAGAGGAATAGCGACACGGAAGCCAACAGCTTGTAATTCAGAATTCAAAGTAATCTCTTCACAATACACATTTTCGCGAACCAGAATCGCTACTCCACCACGAGCTTGGCCATCAGTAGGCACATCAGTACGAAATACTGAGAAACCTCGCAATGAAACAGCCCTGGTGTCTTGAAAATGTGTTTCCTGTAAGAAAATGCAAGAGGGAGTCTGCTCAGCATTGAGAGCTTTAAATTCTTCGAAATGGCTGTAGAAACCATTACAATTCCATTGTAGTATGGGAGGCATTATTTAGGTATGAAAGATTTATCTCGTTCTGACCTAGAAAGCTTAACTGCAGTTACTTCTATTGGGGAAGATGATTTCGAAGAATGATATCCCTTCTTTTTGGGAAATTTGGTGATGGAGGAACTTGAAACATTCGACGTTTCTCGTACCTCAATGGTGTGGTCTTTTGAAATAATTTTTGGCGAAGTAGAAGGACTTGCCTTTAAATGAGAAATTTTTACCTTTGGTTTGACGTTATCTTTTTTTTTAGATTGACATGTAATTTTTTTAGCTGAAAAACGATCGGATACAAATGAGTTTTCTTATTTATGGTTGCGTATCGGAGTGGTTGTTCATATATATATATATATATATATATATATATATATATATATATATATATATATATATATATATATATTTGCAGCAAATGATTTTATTGTTTCAGACCGGACTTCCGTACGTCTTCAATGGAGATTTTGTGGACCGCGGCAAAAAAGCCTGGAAGTATTTCTTTTATTGTTATCCTGTACGCTCGTCTTTTCCGGAGGCGTTTTCTTGAACCGCGGCAACCATGAGGACCATATTATGAACGCACAGTATGGCTTTATCGGAGAGGTTCACCAGAAATACAGGGTAGGCGGAACGCAATGGGGCTTTTTTAACCCCTCTGGCTCCCACATTTACCTACGTATTTAGTATGTACTGTCTTTATCTAATATTGCCGTGAGTCATAACTATAAAGTACCTAAATCCGTGAAGCGAAATCGATTCGGGTATTTTTAGCCCAAATTAGCATTCATAATAGCTTTAAAAAAAGCTTCCACCCATAATAATTTGCTTAGAACTTTGTTGATTATGTTACAAACACTTTAATTACAAACAACTTTAAATCTGATCATGATGTTTAATTTGCTGTCGGATGATTACGGCGGTTACACAATGATCAGAACCATCTGGGTGTTTAGTTTTGTATCCTGTTATCTTCAGATACGTCTTATTTGTAAAGTGGTTTTCGGAAATGAGCATCACATCTATGCTGTGTTCTGCTATAAACATTTTTACTTCTTGGCTGTGTTGTCCAACATCATTGACGTTCCAGAGAGCGATTTTTAGGAGTTGGGGTATTATTTCATTTTAGCCACAAGGTTAGTGAGGCGATTTAGCATGGTGTCCATGCGCTCCATCAGTTTGATCATCATAGCCTCTAGTTTACTATCTTGCTGTTTGTCGGAAGTATGATTTAATTTTTTTTTGTATGTTATGTTCTTCTTGTGTCTGTTGGACCTTAGCTTTTGTCTTTTGGGCATATGATACGCCTGGTTGTGTTGGATTTCCGGTTATGTTATGGTTGACTGTATTCTTTTTTTGTCTAAGGGGTGGGAACTTACGTGACTGTATTTCTTTAAAGACACTACAGCCTTTGTAGTTCGCTGGGTGGTTTCCTCCACAGTTGGTGCAGGTTGCGGCAGTACTTTTATCTTGTTTGGGGCAGGCTCTAGTCAGATGATCACGCACTTCACGCAACGTGGTGAAAGGTTGCAGAAATTTTTTGTAGGGTTACATCTTTGGCATCTTGTACATTGAAATATTTCTCTTTTTTGACGTGGAGGTTCAAATTTGATTTTCGAGTGCATAAGGTATTTAGTGTCGTAAATTTCTTTATTATTGTCCTTTTGTTGCAACTCAACAAAGAACATAGGTAGAGAGCCTTTTGTTATTTTATGCTTAATGTTTCATATATTTAATGCATTATGCCCATATGAGTGTATTTCTTTCTTTAATTCTTCGATGTCAACAGTGTGGTGAAGATCACGTAGTACAACTTTGAATTTTCCTTCCGATTTTGATTGAAATGAATGGAATTCTGTTTTCTTTTATTCTAGTTCTTTCGTTTATGACGCGATAAAATCTAGGCTGGGTCAGTTGGATTTTCGCTTGCGAACTTCCAATAAACTTAATTACATAATTGTCTTATACGTGGAGGTTCAAGAGGTCAGTCAGAGGCTTTATGATTCCTATGCCGTGTATGAAAATTGGTGGAGGTTTAATAATTTCAGGACTAATATCTTCTTCAATAAATTTTTCTGCATTTAGTTTTTCAAATTTATTTGAGGTGTCTGGTCCATTGATCCAGTAGTCTGTTAGGATTTTCTGTCAGACTGTTATATAAGTAACACCTATTACCCTTAAAACTTTAGAAGCGATTATCTCAGAAATATTTTTTCTATGTCTCAAATGCCATACATCCGATTTGTCTGATTTTTATTTTCTCGTGTTTAGAACTAATTTCTTGAGTCCGCGATCATTCGGATTTCGTCTCTTATTAAAATTAGATTTTCCGCAGGCGATCAAAACCTGCTTTTTAGGGTAAACATCTGCAGTGTCATGCACCGAACTTTCTTATACGCTGTAGCAGTCGTGGCTAAACATCGATAACAAAGGAATACTATTTCGAAGCATGCGAAATGTCTTTCATAGATAAATGAAAATGTAAAATTAGTTTCACCAGCTAGAG
>OX063288.1:15034372-15039372 GCA_944039245.1 Nebria salina
AATTCTCTGGAGCTTCTTTCACTTTCAATTCAAACTATTTGAATATACCATCTTTTAAAGCTCCTTAAAACAGCAAAAAATGGGGTAAAAATCGACTGTTTTATTCATATGGCCGCCATTTTGTAAATTTTCGAGATTTTTTCATGAAACTGGGAGAAGCTCCGGAGAATCTTATACAGATAGCTAATTGTATAACGATTTCTCTTTCTGATGAGTCATCTCGGAGAAAATTTATCGCCCGACCAGAAATGCATGGCGAACAGGGTCCCATTGGCCGCCAATTTGTAAAATGATCAGGGGTTTATTTTTTTAAACAAAAAAGGTTTTTTTAATCTTTATGTATTAATAAACAAGAATCACAAGTAGATAGGCTTAAGAGTATTCATTTTACATGCAGAAAAAAATAATTGAAAAACGGTCTGAAACAGGCCAAAAGATTGGGTAAACACCCTTAATACCAGAAAGGAAAAATAAAAAATGTTTTCAAACCCGTAAAAGCGTTTGATAAACTTCAAGGTAGTAGATTGGGCTAATGACAAAACAAAAAGCAGTTGCACTTTTCAGCGTTTCCCAAAAGTGATCGGCGTAAAGCCTAAATCTAAGGAAACCTGCGTTGAAAATGCAAAGCAGGCGCATCGACCCACCGGTAAAAAACATTTTAAAAATGCTCTCCAACTATTAGAAGTAAAGCTAGAACTAGCTCAAAGCAAAGCTAACCCGTTACAATGTATGGATTCGAAAACGAACAAATCCGCCCCACTCTCTAACATCTGAGCTAAAAAATGCTCAGTAACAAAAGCCATGGCATATTAGTAAATTAACTAAGGCCTACGAATTAGTAAATTTAAGTAAGGCATACGAGAAACGTTTTGGTGCTTGTAAGCAGCGACTCCTTACTCTTTTAGGCCCATTTTCGAGGTGATTCGTGAATTCCGCGTTAAATCTGACTCATTCTGACTAGTAACAAACAGATAAATATACTTCACTGAAACAAAACGGTCAGTTATACATCTCATCATTCAACTGGCATCCGCTGAAAAACCCCGGCTTTTTTCAAGGCCAAAGAAATAAAAGAAATATTGTTGCTTGCGTTGCGATGGATCTGCCTCAGACAGATGCATCAAAACGTAAACGAGTAGATGAGGACTCCGCAGATAAAGACGATGTCTTCACTACGGTTTCCCATCGTGAAACTCCACCAATCTTCGTTTACACCGAGGATTACTTCAACATCACTACGATGTTGGAGTCGAAGTCGATTGCTTTTAAAGCATCGTAAAAAGGAAAATCCATACGATTTTGCTTTGCTGATATCAATGGATACCGCCATGCAATCCAGATTCTGGAGGTCAGCCACGTGGAGTTCCACTCCTTCCTTTTAAAGGAGGAGAGCGTCCTCAAGTACGTGATTCGCGGTTTACCGCTCAAAACAATCACTGAGCTCATCACTTAGTACGTGCAGCAGCTTGGATTTAAACCCAAGCACATCACGCAACTGCGGCCCAGAAATCGTCCGGCTCCCCTCTTCCTGGTTTACCTAAATCAGGAAGATAACTCGAAAGAATTTCTTAGAGTTAAAGAGATACGAGGACTCAGCATTAGTGTTGAGATCTTCAAATGACGTAGCGGGCCAACGCAGTGCTTCCGTTGTCAGCGCTTCGGACATCACTCTGCGGCCTGCCGGTCAAAGCGGAGATGTGTCGTTTGCAGCAATGAACACGATTCTAAATCGTGTGACTTACCGAAAGACACAAAACCGAAATGCTGCAACTGCGGAAAGGCGCACCCGACCAACTACCGTGGCTGCGCCAGCCTCAAGAAGCTGCAGGTAAAGAGACCAATGGGCAATGGTAAGTCTGCACCCACAGTCGTTTCCGAGAAATCGGTGGTGAGGTCAGTTAATCCCAAGCCCAATGGTTCTAAAGCTGAGCCTAAAACCATAAAAGCTGTATCGAAAGATACCAGCTTTGCAACGGTAATTAAAGGTTCAGTGGCACCTGTGAACGGCAACCAAGTACCTAACGGGATAAGATGCATCCAAAACTCGACGAAAGTTGAGAAACCAGCCGTTGTGAATTTAAAGGCCCAGCAAGAACCTAAAAAAGGCTCTGCTACCTCCAAGGCTATCCAAAGCTGCGCTGATAATAAAAGCCGGCACATTGAACTACCAGTACCGCAAAGGAAAATTAAAAAATGTGCCCAAGCTGACGTCAGCAACGCTAAAAGTAGCACGAAGGCTAAACGACTTTCAGAAAGTAGCGGAAGCAAATGCACTAACTCGTTAGTACCCACCGGGAAAACAAACAAGTGCGCTTCTACTACAGGAAACAGCAACCGCCCAGTAGCTGAGGTCACGGCCAAAGCGAAAAGCACAAACTCGAAGGAAACGAGGCAAAAGGCTACAGTATCAGTAGCATCAGACACAGCTGTGGTTGGCTCTGTAACCGTCCGAAAAGCGCGTGCTTCAAGACGTTGCATAGTTACCACGAGTGCAAAAACATGCGCAACGGCACCAGTAGTAGCAACAGCTGCGAAAACGCCATCTGCCATCAAACCTGATGCTACAAGCAACCATGCTATTGACACAGTTGAAACTGTTGATATGGAGGTTGAAAATGCTGATGCTCCTATCTTGCAGTCGGGAAATAAACTTTTCCATATGCTGCTAGAGAGCCCCAATGATGACTGGATTAAAATTCAAGCCTGGGCCAAGACATACGAGAGCCGCTTTGAGACTTGCACGGACGTTCCCGCGCAATCCATGAGACTCTTGATCGAAGCAATTCGCGCATTCCCTTCCAACCTAACTCCCAATGGCTAACAAACCAATAAATATCCTTTATTGGAATCCAACCGGCATTCGAGATCAGGTTGCTGAGTTAAGAGCAACTGTCGAACGTCACAAAGTGGACATTGTTCTTATCTGTGAGACGCATCTCAAAGATAAGGACAAATTGAAACTACCTAACTTTGTTGCATATCGTAACGATAGGCAACCGGCACCAAAAGGAGGAACTGCTACTTTAGTTAAGAGACGCTTTCCACACTTTGAAGTACAAAGCCCCGCACTGGCAACAGCCGAGGCAACTGCCATAGTAGCAAAGTTGGGGGGACGTGACACGCTGCTCGCCGCTATTTACAACAAGCCTTCACTGCATCTTGATGTGAGAGACATTGAAGCGCTCCTTAGTATTCAGTCGCCAGCTATATTGGCCGGCGACCTGAATGCTAAACATAGTTCCTGGAACTCGAGGGTTGAAAACCCAAGAGGCCGTGTACTGCACAAACATGCTTTATCCTACGGATACGCTGTTATCGCGCCCACTGACCCTACCCATCATACCAGATGGGGCGGAGACGTACTTGATGTAGCTCTGTTACATCAAATCAGTCAAAGTTACGGTATCTGGAATCTGTCAGAATTCAACACTGATCATGAGCCAGTACTGCTGTCCCTTTATGATCCAGTAAGTATTACACCAACTGCGAACATACAATACAGCACCGTTACAGACTGGGAGAAGTACACGGCATTGATTAATGAACGCATCGACTTAACCGTCGATATTAACTCTGTCATGGAACTGGACCGCGAAGAAGGGCTCTTCGACGAGGTTATCAAGACTTGTCTTGATCAGTCCTCCAAAAAGAGACGTCGTCAACTCCCTCCATCGATGCACCTGCCAGATGAGATTCATGAGCTTATTAAGCAAAAGAATCGGGTACGAAAAGTCTGGCAGAAATATCGGCACGCCTACGATCGCACTCTTTTAAACTCGTTAATTCGAAAAATTAAAGAGAAAGTGATCGAGCATAACGACGAAACTTGGGCCGAAACCACAAGTGCCATGACCGCAGCGGAACAGTCGCTGTGGAATTGCACACGCCGGTTGACCAAGTCTAGAACCTATACTCCTGCACTTGTCAAACATGATGGAACGATGGCCGTTGAACCGGAAGATAAAGTAGAGCTGTTTGCGTTGTCTCTGGTGGATCAGTTCAAACCTAATCCACGGCTTAGAGAGGCATGCAACGAGCATGTTGAAAACTTTGTTACAAAGTTTTATGCTCGTGGTATCTCTGCAAATCCAACGGTGGCCACTCCATCCGAAGTGTATAGCATATTGCATGGCCTCAGTAGCCGCAACGCCCCGGGAGACGACTCCATAGGCAACGTTGCTTTAAAGCGTCTCCCTCGCAAAGGAATTGTTATGATAGCTAAGATCTTTAATGCGATCTACAAGCTCGCATACTTTCCAAAGCGGTGGAAACTTGCGAAAGTTATAGTGATTCCAAAGCCGGGAAAACCTCTGAAAAATCCTGCTAACCACAGGCCAATCAGTCTACTGCCTAGCTTGAGTAAGGTGTTCGAGAGAACTCTCCTAAATAGGATGCTAGATCACGTGACTTCTAAAGACACATTTATCAAAGAGCAGTTTGGTTTCCGAACCGCACACAGCACCACGCAGCAAGTACTGCGGCTCACGGAACACATAACGCGCGGCTTCAATGAACACAGACACACTGGACATTGGACATTAAAAAAGCGTTCGACAAGGTTTGGCTCTACAAACTCATATATATGGGACTTCCGGATCGTTGGATCCATCTGATAGGATCAAACTTATCAGACAGAAGCTTCTATGTGAGCACAGAGGGGGCCCGCTCATCTGTCAAACCGATTGAGGCAGGCGTTCCGCAAGGAAGCGTCGTGGGACCGGTTCTTTTCAATCTCTATGTCAACGACATACCGATTGATAAGAGCGCAGCTTTATATGCTGACGACACAGCGATCTTCGCACAGTCGTTTAGCACAGAAGTTGTAAGAAGAAAACTACAGCAGCAACTGTGCACCCTTTGAGGAGTGACGCATTAAGGTAAATGCACAGAAATGTGAATCAGTTCTCTTCACGATGCGGTTATCTGCCCTGCCCCACTCAGTGGTGTTTGGCAGTACAACCATCTCATGGAGCAGCGAAGTTAAATATCTCGGAGTAATC
>OX063288.1:15049372-15056872 GCA_944039245.1 Nebria salina
TAATTTACAATCATTATTATTCTTAACTAAATAAATTCCCTGGAGATTATTTATAATTGTACCATCCTTACATTCTAATTTTATAATATTTTTATTTTTAAACATTAATATGTAACTATCACCATCACTTAGATATTCGACGTTGTTTTGTAGTTCTACTTCGTAATATGCGCACTGTTCATTTTTATTATCTAATAAACTAATAGCACATTTACTGGTTAGCATTGTTTGTTGATTGCAATAGTATAGTTTGTTTATTTTTGCACAAGGGGTGTTGATGGTTTTTACCTCGTTGTTTCCAATCAAGACATATTCGTTTACGAGGGTTATATAATATTTGTTATTTAATTTTGTTGGTACTGGGGTCAATCTTTTTAATTCGTATTTTTTGTTATAAAACTTGGGAATTTCAATGAAATAAATGATTCTATAATTTTCATCCAAAGCACATTTGATTTTGATTAATTTTTCTAGGCTGATTAAATTTAATTCTTCTTGATTCATGTCTTTTAAGTATCGTTTCAGGATATGGGTAGGCATCATTTTAGGGAAGTATGTTTCTAGTTTGCAAAAACTGATGGAGGTTTCGAGATCATTCAAGTGTTCATGTGATATTTTCAATGTTAAGTATATTTCTATTAAAGCCGTTTTTATGTTTTCATAATTAAGGAGATTTTTATTTTCTTTAATACTATACACAAGATGTTCTTGATTTTTGTTCATTTGATCTACGGTGTCATTAAATTTCTTAACTAATTCTATTACTAGATCGTAGTCTTTATTTTGATTTTTTTCAACTTTATCTTGATTAGATTGTAAGTGTTTTAGGATTTTATCGTATCGTTCTTCGTCGTCTGAATCTAAGTTACCGGAAATGAATTTTATTATTTTTCCTAGAACGTTTACTAAACCTCGTTTCTTTCTGTTGTTGCTATTTTGCTCTGGTTTGTGGCTAGCTAAGTTATCAAATTGAGCATTGATTGTTTTCCATAGTTCGTTAATAATGTTAGTTTCTAGTCGTACATTGTATGCTAGGTTGTAACTAAATTTCTGAATTAAATTAATATATTGTTCGTATACTTTGTTTGTACTTAGTTTTAAATTTTCGACATCGTTGTAATAAGTTAATGTTAATATAGTTTCTTGTAAATATGCGTTACCAAGAGAAGTTATGAGGTTGCCATTGTTTTGTGTAATGTTAATTATGTTCTGTCCTTGTGTCAGGATGATGAGGATTCCGATGAACGGGATTGATCTGAAACATCAGGGGAATCAATTTTTCTTGGTCTCTTAATATTTGATAAGTGTGTCTTTTTGTTTTTGTCTGTGAGAATTATTTTGTTTGATTTTTGTTTTGTAAAGTTTCTTTTTATAAACTTTGGTGTTTTTGTTTTATTTATTAGTTGTCTATTTCTTTCATAGCCGATTTCTGGTATTTCTATATTATTGTCTTTGCCTTGATGTGAATATTTTTGTTTTACCGTTTCTATATTTTTATTTATTTCTGCGTATAATTTTTCTGTCTTGTTTTTATGTGTTTCGACATAGTTCTGTGTGATTACTTGATCTAAGTCTATATCAAAAATTGATTTATTGTTAATATGACCGTTCAGTATTTCGAAGGGTGTGTATTTTGTGGTGCTGTGTACGCTGTTGTTATACTTTATTATTGCATATCTTACTTTGTCCGCTATAGTTGTTTTGTTAAAAGTTTTTTGTAGATTAATACATCGTATTTGTTCGATTAATGTGGAGTGAAATCTTTCTATTTGTCCGTTTGAATTAGGGTGTTGGGGTGCTATGAAGTGTATTTTGACCTTATGTAATTGTAGTAATTCTTGTATTATTTGGTTTTTAAATTCTCTACCATTGTCTGAAATGATCAAGTTTGGTGTGCCATGGTGTGAAAAGTAGTTTGTTAAATTGTTTGCTATTTCAATTGAGCTAGTGTTTTTTATCTCATATGCTTGAGCGTATTTTGAAAATGCGTCAATGATTGTTAGAAATTTTGTATGTTCTAAAGTAAGAGTGTCACAGTGTAGTATTTCTAAGGGTTTACTAGGTGTGGGTGTTTTTGCTATGCCTGTGTCTATAGGGTTTCTTTCGTATTTTGACTGTAAACATATTTCGCATTGATTTATAAAATTACTAATTGTTTTTTCTTGGTTCGGCCAGTAATAAATATTTTTTATTTGATGATGCACTTCGTTTATTCCGCGATGATTTTGATCGTGAAATTCTTGTATTATTTTTTGTTGTTGTGTTTCGGTTTCGATATCTTTTAAAATATAGTTGGTTTTTCTTAATTTTAATTTAGTTGATTTGAAAGTTTCTTGTATTATTTTATTTAGTTCTTGAAACATGTCGTGTTCAAAATGAATGTAGTAGTTTTGATCAGGCTTTACGTAATTCTTAATAAACCGAATGAATTCTCTTTTATAGTCGTTACTTGATAATTGCAAATTGTATCTAATTTTAGATTTGTTAAACAAATATTCGATTTTTAATGGTGCTGGATTGTGTAAGACTTTTGTTATTATTATTTGTTGTTTTCCTATGTTCAATGGGGTATCTGTGTGTATTATACCTGCTATGTCATTTGTTTCTGTATTTGAGTGTATTGTAATTTGATCTGATTCTGAGTTTACGTGTACTATTTGTGATTCATTTTCGTTAGGGTTTTGTTGTTCGTGTTCTTTTAAAAATTCTTCTAGGACTTCGAAGTCTGAGTTAATATTTAATTCTATGCGGGAAAGAGCATCTGCGTTTTGATTTAATTTACCTTTTTTGTAAACAATTTCGAAATCAAATTCTTTTAGTTTAATTTGCCAACGAATGAATTTTGCATTAGGTTCTTTTATTGAATAGAGCCATTGTAAAGGTTTATGGTCGGTGAATATTTTAAATTTACGTCCGTACAAGTAGGGTCTAAAGTATTTTGTCGCCCAAATTATCGCGAGTAATTCTTTTTCTATTGTTGAGTAATTAGTTTCATGCTTGTTTAGTGTTCTGCTAGCGTATGCTACTGGTAGATCGCTGCCGATATTGCCTTGTGATAATATTGCTCCGATTGCAAAATTGCTTGCGTCTGTTGTCAGTATAAATGGTTTTTCGAAATTAGGGTATTGTAAGATGGGTTCATTTATTAGTAGATTTTTGCATAGTTCAAATGTCTCAACGTATGTTTTTTCCTGTATGTTAATTGTTTTGTCTTTCTTTAAATTGTTAGTCAGTGGTTTGGTTAATTTTGCGAAATCTTTTATAAACTTGCGATAATAACCTATAAGTCCCAAGAAGCCTTTTAGTTGTTTAGTTGTTTTAGGTATTGGAAATTTTTTGATTGCTTCAATTTTGTTTGGGTCTGGTTTTATTCCGTTTCTAGTTATAACATGTCCTAAATAGTTTGTTTCTTTTTTTAAAAATTCCGATTTGTCTAATTGTATCTTTAGGTTAGCGTTTTGTAATCTGTCAAATATTGTTTTTAAATTTTGAATTTGTTCCTGAAGGGAAGTCCCGAATATTAGTATGTCATCTAAATAAACGATACAAATTTTTCCGATTAGACCACGTAGGACGTTGTCCATTACGCGTTGGAAGGTTGCAGGTGCGTTCTTAAGACCGAAGGGCATGCGAGTAAACTCGTAATGTCCGTTGTCTGTGTTAAATGCGGTCTTTTCTACGTCTTTGGGTTCGATTTCGATTTGGTGAAATCCGGAAGCCAAATCAAGGGTGGAAAAGTACTGACATTTACCTAATTTGTCTAATAGGTCGGTTATGTTTGGTATTGGGTATTTGTCGTCTATTGTTTGTTCGTTAAGTTTTCTGTAGTCTATTACGATTCTCCATTTTTGTTTGCCGCTCGCGTCTTGTTTTTTGGGTACGATCCAGATTGGAGAGGACCAAGGTGAATGCGAGGGTCTGATGATGTTTTGGTCTAGCATTTTGTTGATTTGAGTTTCTACTTCTATTTTGTGTATGTGTGGGTATCGATATGTTTTAGTGTAACATGGTGTTTCATCTTTTAAGTTTAATTTGTGTTTTATTTCATTTGTAAATGTTAGTTGATTTGTTTCTTGGTGAAATAAATGTGAATATTGATTAATTAGTTTTTCTAGTTGATATTTTTCTTCTGAGTTTAGGTGTTCGATACGTAATTGATCTGTTATTGGAACTTCGTGGGGTTCTACATTGTTTAATTCGAAAAATTGTAATGGCTGTGTGTTCATAGTCATATTTTCTGTTATTATTATCTCCGCGACGGTTGTATTGTAGACTGGGAATGAGTATTCATGATTTTTAATTTTAGCAATACCTTCTGGTATGTGTAATCCGATTACGTTCATTTCTCACATTTAAAATTTATAAATTCTCTAGTTTTAGGTGCTATCATTTTTGTTGGCTTTGATTTTGTTATATTTTTAAGTTTGTGCAATTTAATTTCTTTATGTGGAAGAATGAGTAATTCTCTAGTTAGATCTAAAATTGATTTTATTTGTTTTAGTTGGTCTAATCCGATTAAAATATCAAATTCCTTATGGAAATCAAAAATGTAGTATTCTAAATTAGTTTCAATTTTAAATATTTTTGGACTTGGTATAATGATTTTAAACAATCCTTTCTCTGTTCCGGTTGCTGTGGATATTTCAAAAGGTTCCGAGTTATAATTATTAGGGTAAAATGTTTGGGCTGCACGATTGGTTATAAATGATCGGGTACTACCGGTATCTATCATTACTTTTAAGTCGTTGTCGGGTAAAATGAAGTGTAATAATTCGCTTGTATAAAAATGGTTGTTCATTAATTCTGCGATTGGATTTCCGAGGCTGTTATTTGAAAATTTCCGTCTTCATAATATTGCGTATCATCAGATTCGGTTTCATTATTTACTATGAATTGTTCGTCAGAGTTATAGATTTGTTCTTGCTGATTTTCTAATTCGATTGCGTATTCTGTGCTATTTTGTGTATCATATTCGTTAATTTGTGTATTGAATAATTCTTCTGATATGAAATTAGGTGTTCTGTTATAGGGCAAATTATTTTGTGTTTCAGGTCTGGGTGAGGGTTGTTGGTTGAATTGTTGCCTTTGTGTATAATTAGTGTTACGTGGTGTAAAAGTTTGCCTGGTGCACACGCTCATTGGTGTTGGTTTATATTGTTGTGTGGGTTGTCTGTATTGTTGTGTGGGTTGTCTGTATTGTTGATTGGGTTGTTTGAATTGTGCGGGTTTGTATTGTTGTGCGGGTTGTTTGTATTGTTGGGTATGTGGTCTGTATGGTTGGTTGAGATATTGATTCTGGTTGTTGTTATGGAATGGTCTGAGTGGGATTCTGTTAGTTTGTAGGTTTGATAACGGTTTATTTATGATTTAAATGGTCTAGGTGCCTTACTTATTTTTGCCTGTACACTATAATCGTTTGTTAATAAGCGACCGGCTTCGTCTAATGATTTTGGTTGTCTAGTCCTCAACATGTCGCCCAAGGGTTCATGTAAGGTCGTGAGGAAAACGCGTAGCCATAGTTCTAAGACATGAGTGGTGAACACGGGGATTACGAGTACGCCTAATGTTGACTGTACAACTGCGAGGGTGCGTCCCATATGATCTTTTATTCTCCGTAAATATTCTAATGGTGTTTCATTTTGAGATTGATTGAATCTACCGATTTCTATACAAAGTGTATAAAAGTCTCTACTTTCGTCACTATACGATTCTTGCAGAATACTTTTAATTTCTGCCCACGTGGAGATAATTCTCCCATTGATCTGTTTTTTCGCGTCTCCTTCGAGTTTTGCAATTAGTATATTTAGTAATAATTTATTTTTTGCAGGATTTGCAGTATCGCTGCAAAGTTCTATCAAAGTCTCTGCGGACGATAGGAATTGGCGAAGGCTTTCCTTGTCGCCATGGTATTTAGGTACACTTTCTACTAACACTGAAGTTATAGGGAGTGCCATTTTAATTTAATAATGTGCTTTAGAATTTAAAATTCTACAATCAGTTTATTTACTGTTTTAAATATTTTTATGATAATTACTTTAGAAATTAATTTTCCTAGCTTAAATTTCTTGTTTGCCGTCAAGGTTAACGGGGTCGTAAATCATTGAATATGCTTTGATTTTGGAATATTGAAACAACGAGTACTTACAGTTTCATCCTAGAGAACGGGTAGATGCACTGCACTGGTTTTAGGATGTTGAAGTTGAGGTGCTCGTTCGGCGGCTGCTTACTAGGGCTCGTACTCTGCTTGGCTTTTTGAACTGCTTCTTCTGGTCCGGAACCTTCGTTACGATTCTCGTGCTGGACTCGGGGTTGTTGTTCTATAGCTGGTTTCTTAGTTGTAGACGTTAGTTGCAATTAACTGATTCATATGGTGGTGATCAGCTAAATGACTTCAATTTATTATTTTGTTAATTCACTTGGTGGTGATTAACTTGTTCGATTGCAAAATTAAATCGTTGAAACGATAACAATTCGTATGGTGTCGATTGTTTTTGCAATCCTACCGACTGCGCCAAATAAATGTTTGAAGTTAACGTCTTTGAAAAAAAACTGATTTTTGTTTCACTGAGTCCGTCAGAACTCTTTTATTAATCTTACATGTGTCTACAAGATAAATGACATCTGATATTTCTTTAACATTAGCTTTTATAAACTTTGTGAGATTTATTTGACACCTGTTTACAAGAATAGGTTTTAGCATAATCATCAGAAGTGACTTTAATTATATTTAACTATTGTTGGATTATACAGAGTCCGTTATATAATACTAGAGGCTATATTTTATATAACTTATATACACTATTACACTGCTCACAGTTTAATTTATATACACCTGATTTATTTAAAGGGTCTATTTTTTCTTTATGGTTACACAGGGTTTTAAATAGGGATTTGTTGTTCTTGAAGGCAATTTGAATACTTTCTGTTTTGATTAAGTTGGCTATCTTGATTGAAGTTTTCTCATGGTAGGTGATCGATTTGAATTTTTTATTGTTTAGCTGTGTTGGATATAATTTTTTAATAGCTTTATTGTAAGTTTGTTTACTGATTAGTTTATCTATAATATCTGGATTGTAGTTGTTGTTCATGGCTATTTGCTTTAATGTGTAAATTTCTTGGTTGTATGACGTTATATTTAGGGGGATGGTTAATAACCGGTGGATCATGGAGTTGAATGCGGAAAGTTTATGTGATAATGGATGTTGTGAACCGTTATTTATTATGGAGTCAGTATATGTCGGTTTACGGAAGATGCTAAAGTCGTGTGTGTTATTACTTCTGTTATTGTAATATCAAGGAAGTTAATTTTTGAGTTTGATTCAATTTCTAACGTGAATTGGATATTTTTATGGAGAGAATTCATATAGTTGAGCAAGTTGTCTAATGTTCTGTCTGTACCTGACCAACACACCAATATGTCGTCGACGTATCTGTACCAATATTTTATGTTTTTAGAATGTTGTGATTTGAGGATTATGCTTTCTATATGGTCCATGAAGA
>OX063288.1:15062821-15070321 GCA_944039245.1 Nebria salina
TTCTTTGCAATTCTTGCAATTACTCAAAAATTGTTGCAGTTACAGAAAAATTGTTACAATAAAAATTATAGATGTTAGCATTTTGTACAACTTTTATTTGAAACTTTTTTCCCAAACGGTACCCGAAACAAGAAAATGGCTCTTGAATTTTCTTATTATATTTATTTTTACATAAATCGTTTCATCTGCACCTGTCAATTGTTTATCAAAAAAGAACAAAACAGACTTAAGTAATTTGAAGTTTGACATTTTATATTTATTCTAAGAAATATATTTAGTGTGAAAGTGTTCTAAAGGTTAGAACAAATATTATAAATTAGAAAAATAATGAAACTACGATGTGGTTTATTCCAAATGCGTATAAGAAAGTTCGGTGCATGACACTGCAGATATTTATTATTATCAAGCGACTTTTCGACAATCATAGGAAGAGAAAACAGTTGATCAACACTCCCTCTCCAAGGCAGAAAACCACCTTGCATACCATGCAGTATCATACGAGATATATACCTAACTTTCCCAATTAAAATACTTCAATACAACTTACTTACAACACTCAACAATCTAATGGTTCTATAGTTATTACAGTCACCCGAACAGCCGTTCCCTTTGAAAAAAGGAACAATCACAGCACACTTCCAATCATTCGGAACTACGCCATTTGTAAACAATAGTTAAACACTTTTACTAACCAATCGAAAAAACTTACACTCCCAAATTTTAGCATTTCCACAGTTACGCCATCTATTCCAGCAGCTTTTCCACATTGCATTCGCGACAGACACTCATATACATCTTCTTCACTAATAACACATTCATCAACAACCATTTCAATACTAGCATTTGATGCATTACTACATCTTCTTGAGCCACCATATAAACTTTTGAAAAATTCACTCCATCTCACTTACATCTGATTCATATAAAATTATTCACGACATTCATTTTTTATAGCTTCGTCGCAACTGGAGTTGCTGCCACCTTTCAATTTCTTTACACTCACCCAAAACAATTTGCTGTTCATACTGTATTCAGACATCAACTTTTCATTCATTGCCTTCTCCATATCCATTTTGCTTTCATTCACAATCCCTTTCGTATCTCTTTTCATCAATTTATATTCAGTCAAGCAAGCATCATGAACATCACCAGGCAAATATTTAACATTCAAATAACTCAGGTATGCTTCATTCTTTCTACGGACAGCTTCTTTAACATTCTCATTCCACCAACCATTCTGGATGCGTGCACCTATTCTTGAAACACCGCAAACATCAGTCGCATACCTTCCAACTGCTGTATTAAATTCATTACAGATCACATTCACATCACACTTATAATTCAACTCAATCGAAGACAAAACAATATTCAACTTACATACATATACGTCACTTACCGATTTGCACTGCAAACGATACGATTTTACACGAACCATACACTCGGCCTTTTTTACTCTTTTACACTAAATTCATTGCGCTAAATTCATACGTGAAACAACTAAATAATGATCATTCGTACTAAGCTCAAGCCCACGTCTCACTCTTGTATCTACAATCATACTCTGCAAACGCTCGTCACAAATTATCAAATCAATCACATTTCTATGATTCTTCTTTTATTCTCCATTTTTGGAACCAGTTTTCTATTTTCTCAAGAGATTTTTGTAAAATTCTTGATGCTTCAGTTGGGTTTTCATGTGATGCTAGAATTGCTGTATCGTCCGCATACGTGGCTATTAATACGTCTTATTTACTGGATAGGTCTGCGGTGATGAACTGATATAATATGGGTCCTAACACACTTCCTTACGGAACTCCAGCTTTTGAGGGATATTGCTCAAAGTGGGAACCTTCGTGGATTACATGAAAATATCTTTCATGTAAGTAAGACTTAAACAGCAACTAATATTGGTCAGGTGAGTTTAATTTAATTTTGTACAGTAAACTGATGTGCCATACTCGATCGGATGCTTGACTTACATTGATGAAAGCAGCTGAGCATATTATGTGAGCATATTATGTGTTCCTCAAAGTTTTTTTTCTATTTTATTTACTAGCCGGTGAATTTGTTCTATTGAGGAATGTCTTCCTCTAAATTCGAACTGATGTTGTGGTATTACGTTGTTCTCATCGATGATAGGTTTCAGTCGATTCAGCAGCAATTTTTAGAACAGTTTGGATAGAACGGGAAGTAAAGATATCGGTCTGTACGAAGATGTTTCGTGTGCCGGTTTGCCTGGTTTATGTATTAAGATTATTTCGGCAAATTTCCATTGTACGGGAAAATACTGTATTCTTATGATTGCGTTGTAAATTTGCGTAATTGTCACAATTGCTTTCTTCGGTATTCTTTTATTATTTTTGCATTTATAAAGTCGTATCCTTGTGATTTTTTGTTGATGAGGTGTTTTATCTCTTCTTGAATTTCTCCAGGAGCTATGTGTTTGATGGGCGGAGATAACTGTAGTGGAGTTTCTAAGAATTCTAGGATTTTTTTGTTTTCTTCATCTTATATCTGTGATTCATTTGGTTCAAAAACCTTGAAAAGGTATTTTGCAAAAGTATAGGCCTTTTCTTTATCCTCTCTGGCCCATATGTCATCTTCTTGACGGATTGGAGGTATATGCTGTTTAGGCCTTTTTAAATTTTTGTTGCTTTCCACAGTGTATATTCATCTTGTCGATAAGTTGAAAGATTGCTTAAATATGCTTGAAGAGATTCAATATTTATTTTATATAAAAGTCTTTTTAACTCCTTGGTTAATTTGTTGAATTTATTTTTAGTAAGTGGGTTTTCCTATACTTACATATCCGTAGCCTTTGCCTAGCATTAGCTAGCCTGGAGCCCCACTGAGGGTGTTTTGCATTGAAATCTCCTCCCACTATGAATCTATCACCCAGGATGTTAAAGTAGTCTTCAAATTGATCTTTTTTTATCACATGTCTTGGAGGGCAGTACACCGCAGCTATGGCTATCGAAACATTCGATTCCTTGATTTTTATATTTGTTGCTTGTATGTATTCGGTTTCATATTTTTCAATTTCAATGTGATAATTTTTTTCACTTAATAAAAATAATTACTGTAGAGCCTTCATGTGCAGTTGCATCAGGATGTTCAGTATGATGAGTTTTATGTTCGAGTTTCTGTTAGTGAAATGTGTCTCGGATAGTATGTCGAGTTTTTTCTCATTGTGAAATATCTCTATTTCTTGGCGATGTTGTAGCATGCCGTTTGCATTCCATAATCCAATTCTTAGTGAATTATCCATTAGTATTATTGTTTTTTATGACTGTTGTTAATAAGTTTATGATCATGCTGTTTTGGTTCATTAATTGGTTGAACATTAATTCAAACTTTTTGAGAAATTGTGTAAGTGTTGTATCATTATTAGTGTCATTTGGAGCAATATTTCCAGAATTAGTTTAATCTTTTGGGCGTAACTTTTTTCTTGTGTTACTGTTAGGTTCATTCTATTTTCATCGATTTTATTGGTATTTCTATTTACATAGGATATTTTGTTTCTTACTTTTTGCAGATTTTGATATACGGCACAGCCTTCATAATTCACAGGATGAGGTTCAGCACACAAAGCACATTTTGCAGGCGTGTTTTTGCTTTTTTCACAGTCTTTTGTTGGATGGTTTTGTGCTTATTTCACACAGTAGTATGGATTATTGCAAGTACGTTTTTGTATTTCCGTATTCCTGACATCTTCGGCACTGTGGAATTTCTTTTTTCTTCCGTGGAGGTTCAACAACAATTTTGGTATTTTGCAGATGTGTCACATTATATATTTTTTGGTTGTTAACACCCGGTTCTTGATCCACGAAAACTAATGGTAGCAGCTCTTTGGTGTCCCAGTTACGTATGTTGAATACATTTCGAATTTTAAATCCTTTTTCTTGTAATTCGTTCTTAATGTCTTCTGCTGGAATTAAATGGTGCAGATTTTTAATAACGGCTCTGTAGGCTCTTTCCTGTCTTGGTTGAAATGTGTGAAAAGCCACTAGATTTTGTATTGAAAATTTGATTAACCTACAGTACCCATCTGATGAGTTTGTATTCACTTTTACAGTGTTATTAGACAGCGTTTTGCAAATGGAAAATTCACAACGTTTTGCATGAATACGGGAGGTGCATTTGCTATTTGTGTGGCTTTTTCTTAGCGAGCTTTTTCTGGAATTAGTCCAGGGCTGTGTATTACACCTTGCTCTGGGATTAGTTTGAGATTATCGTTGCTTAATGAGTCAAATCTATTCGAACTGCAGGTTAGGTTGCGGTAGGCGTTGCTTATTACTTTCTTATACGCAGTATAAGTAAGTATTGTAATCATGAAAAATTTTGATCTCGACATTTTAACGGAAATATATCTTTTGACCTTCCCTGAATTGAGTCTGACTATTTTTAAGATGACGTCTGTCTGTGTGTGTGTGTGTATGTGTGTATGTGTGTGAGTCTGTCTGTGTGTATGTGTGCGCTCTACAGCCTAAACGG
Organism: Nebria salina; assembly: GCA_944039245.1. Lineage (NCBI taxonomy): Eukaryota > Metazoa > Arthropoda > Insecta > Coleoptera > Carabidae > Nebria > Nebria salina. Next base: position 15,067,316 of record OX063288.1, read on the forward strand.
TAAAAGATACAGTTACGAAACTTCAAACTTAAGATTGGTATGTGCCTGACAAGAAAACCTCCTATTTTGAAAAGAATATTCAAACAGGAAGTGCATGTTTACTCTATTCATTTTTTGCATTTTCTGCTATAGCTCAAAAACGGTAGTTTTTACAGCAAAATTTTTGGATTAAAAATAATAGATATTGATATTTTCCATAACTTTTATTTGAAAATATTTTTCAAAAAAGGTACTGGTTACAAAAAAAAGAGTGTTTCTTCAATATTCTGCTTTAACTCAAAAACGGTAGTACTTACAGCAAAATTAGTAGGAATGAAAATAAAAGATTAATATTACGCATAACTTTTATTTGAAAAGTATTTTCAGAAAAGGTACCAGTTACAACAAAAATTACGTTAATTTCAAAATTACGTTCAATACTTCTCACGTCTAGTAGCGGAGGTTAAGTCTTTATACTTGACCTCCGCCAGTAGTTGATCTACTCGCCACGGCATTTCTGTCGCTGATCTACAGACAAGTATAAACTGACATACAACATAAGGCAGCGCTTAATATTGTAGTGCTGCCTCCGCACTAAAGGTGGCTACTATAATGATGTCATATGCTATACCACGACTAACTAAAATTTCAGTTTCCGTTTTATCTCGATAAGAAATCTGATCTTTTATTGAATGGTGCGTGTATTGTTGCTGATTGTTTCATTTGTATACAATTGCGGATATATTTAGCGGACGATATTTTTGTTATGTTTATCAAAATTTCCTTAAAATTAATAAGATATCTGTGCATAAGTGTGTTAATATACTTTCGTATACGCTAATATAATTTCGTACACTCATTTTGGATAGATCGTTAGAATTTATAAAACAAAATAAATTTTTCAAACATTTTTTAATTATGATGACTAATTAAAATGCGTATAAGAAAGTTCAGTGACAGACAAGTCAGCTTTTTTTTGATTGTTTTAGGTTTTGTGATGAACTTTTGTGCTCGCTTTCTATTGTTTTTTTATTTGTACGCTTCGCTACAATTTGCCATGCAATACTATTTTCGTCGTCAATCCTATCTCTGACATCTAGGCTTGAATTTCGATGATCGTTAGGACGATAATTTAATTGTTTTTCTTGAATCATGTTATGTTGGATTAGAGGTGTCATATTTGTCGACATGGAACTAGTAATAGGTATAGTTTGCATCATTGTTGGTTGTGTGTAGGATGTTCCAGCACATGCAGTCGAAATTATGTTGATATAATTAGTCGGGGCGTGCCCTGCGCTACTCATTTGCATTTTATGAGTTTGCTTAATAGTTTTAATGTGTATATGCTGCTTATTTATTTGTAAGAGGCAACACAGTTTTATTATGTAAGTTATGTAGAGACACCACCCCTATTTCATAACTTAAATATCTAATTGCATCAGCCATAAAGCGCTGACGCAACGAAAGACAATCATAATTCACGGAAAGTAGATAATCTATGTACAACTTAGAAGTAGAATATAATAAGGTATTCTGTAACAACCTCTGTACGAATCAACACGAAAATTTAAATAAAAGTTTTTTTATTTTAAACTATGACTTGTGAATTATAAATTGTAACTCTCTGTTATATTCACAGAACTATGATATTCGCTTCTCTAACACTGAGTATTAAATAACACGTCCGTTCTCTATAAACGCTGATACGGGAATGATTTTTTTTATTAGAATATGATTGAAATATTATGAATAAAAGGTGTTATTATAAACTCAAGACACTAGACACCACCAATCTTTCATAAGTTTGAATGTTTATTCATCTCTCTCAATTATATATTAGGTGCACAACTAACTTCCCGCTGTTTGTCAATAGAAGGCTCCAGTAGTAAGTGCTGGTCTAGTTTGACATATCCAAAACGTCATGAAGCAAGCTTGGACATAAGGTAAACAAACCGTTTTTACACATTAGTGATTTGGTTTCGGCGTCATATACTTTTGGTTAATTCTTTCATTCGAAGAGAACGGCGGCTGAAGCGCATCGATAGCTCCAAAAAGTTTACGGAGATGCTGTTCTAAGTGAAACAACGTGCCGTGATTGGTTCCGTCGCTTCAAAGACGCTGATTTCGATGTTGATGACCGTCCGCGTGAAGGAAGGCCAAAAACCTTCAAAGACGCTGAATTGGAGGCATTGCTCGAACGAAACCATCACTGGGGAATGGTATCGACATCAATTGATGCGAGTGAGCCAAGCACTGCGCGAAAAACGGCCACAATACGAGCAGAGGCACGAAAATGTGATTCTACAGCATGACAACGCTCAGCCTCTCGTTGCCAAACCTATTGAAACCTACCTGGAAACGCTCAAATGGGAAGTATTACCCCACCCACCATATTTCCCAGATATTGCGCCGTCCAATTATTACTTGTTCCGCTTGATGGCACATGGTCTGGCAGATCAGCAGTTCCGCTTAAATGAAAACATCAAACAATGGCTTGATTCGTGGATAGCCTCAATAGATGAATACTTTTACCATAACGGTATGCGAGCCCTGCCAGAAAGATGGGAAAAAGTAGTGGAAAGCGATGGACAATACTTCGAATAAAACAGTAGGTTCCATTTTTTCACAATAGACGCCCAATTTTTGATAAAAAACAGCGGAAACTTATTCGTACACCTATAGTTTTAATTAATCAATTGTTATCCTCCGAAGCCCTCTGTCGACACCAATACTGGCGCAAATACCAGTCACACAGTTAGGCGGCCAACACAAGGGGTGCATACAATAATATAATGCATAACTAAATGGCATTAACTCCTTAAGGGGGAGTATCTTTATAATTTTTTCCAAAAATCGATTTTTTTTTATTACATAAATCTAATGCCACATGTCTGAAGAATATTTGGTTAAAATTATATGGCGGTCCGTGCATTAGTTCCGTCGCTATACGGATTTCAATGAACCATTGTCCTGAGCGCGGACCGGCCGCTCAGGTAGCAATTCCAAAACAGTTGTCAAACTTCAAAC
>OX063288.1:15075321-15091345 GCA_944039245.1 Nebria salina
ATGGTTTAACCCATATGCGTATAAGAAAGTTCAGTGCATGACACTGCAGATGTTTTTGCAACCTGTAATGCCCCCTTAAGAGAGATGTCCGCTTATTGGAGCTGTCCTTAATAATGTAATTACAAAATAAATAAGTGACATGTGTCAAACGGCTCAAATACAATTGTCTTTTGTTTTAATAACATATGTAGTTTTTTTGATTAAAGCATGCAAATTTAATTTTGTTTATTGATTTAAATGCAGAATTTTAAGCTCTACAACTAACTTGTATTTATAATGTGGGGAACAATGCACACTGAAAAACTGTTTTTACATACTTAATCCCTACGAACACATGTATGCCTGACCACCTGGTATATAACATATAATAATGATCGTCGTTTGACGGCATTTTATTGTTGCTCTGTTTCTATTTTAGATTATTGTTCACTTGTATAAACAATGATTATCAGTACAATTATGAAAATCTAGCAAGAATTAATGAATCCATGAAAGCAGAAGTACATTTTACAATACATACCTGATTTGGAAACGTCACATACTTCAATGCTTCATACTGACACCATGAACTCAAAATATTCGAAAATGAGCAAAATACATATTTATGTAATGGTGCATCATGTCTCGGTTGTTTTGTACATAATATTAAAGTTCCAGCCATGCAAAATGCTAATACTCGATTGACCAAAACAAGAAATTGTGAGTCTTTGAACGTGCTGTTCTCTCCACTATCATTGGTATACTCCTATAAAAATATAACACAAAATCAAAGAAACATACTAGAGAAGATATCAGTTGATTTTCAAATACCTGTGTCATAACTTTTTCTTGAAGTAATCCCCACGATAGATAAGAAATCTGTAATCCGAGAAAACAAGTCACCAGCAAAACGGCTTCTTGTACAGGAGTTTTTTGATGAGCATTGCTGGAAGATGTTAGAGGATTTTGTGAATGTTCATCATCACTCTTGCCCAAACATAATCGGACAACTGATGGGAAATAGCCAGTATCTAACGCAAACGCATACAATAAGTACAAACTTACATATCGTTGCGAATGCGAGTACCTGTATTTTCTAAATATTTACTATTCTTTACGTAACGATATACTAAGTAACCCGGTAAAAACACTGTTGCATAATTAAAGATATTGACACAAAGTCGTAAGAACCAAACATAATCATGATCTATATCTCGTAAAATATCATAGTTTACTAGTGTTTTATTCAGTAGGTAAACGATTACAGCAGATAACACGCCCAAGACACTGCAAATGAAACAGCATTAAATTGGTAACTTTACGAAGAATTCATGCGTGTTACCATGTATTTATTTCTATAATATGTTTCCACATATCGTCACAGATCGTCAAAATTGAAATATGTCATTTATACTACAGCATTCGCAGGTTAACAAAGATCAAACAAACCATCATTAAGATCACATTCAAAATTATTGCTACAGATACGTAATCCGCCTTTGTGTTAGATGAGAGATATAAAAGCGTAGTTCAATGTGATTTGAATTCGCATGAATTTATCAATTTTTTTTTCAAAACAACGCCATAATTACAAGTCAACTAAAGAACATAACCTTATTTATACAAATGACAGTAGCAGCTCAATGGGCAGAAAAAGTGGCTTGTCACGGCGGGCGGGAAATACGATTACGTGGATCTGAATTTTTTCTGTGAAAAGTCCCATGTTATTCTTGAGGAGAAATACACTTTTTTTTTAAATGAAAATTAAAGCTACTAAAAAATTTTTAGTAGCATAACCTGTGGTCTGAGCATAAAGTAGGACAGTTTAAGTGTCAGTTAGTATTAAAAATTCACGGGGCCCATCCATAATTAAAGATATATAGCTATTTGAAAAAGTGTATAATACTAAAATAGCGCTTCTTTGGTACTTCCGGAATTGAATTATTTTAAGTATGCGTTTTAGAAACACATGTTTTGATGTAAATTAATATTTAATTTATTATCCAAATCGCCGAAATTGCTATAGAAAAAATCTAAATTAATATAAATTCAAAAAATATCATTATTTAGTTATCAATATAAATAAATGGGCCTATAAATAATTTATTTTTGATATATTCATGTTAACTGATTAAGATTTAAGATTTAAAACAAATTTTATTTTCTTATATGTAATACATTTTATATGGTATAAATAACAATAAAATAAATAAACTTATAGGGCTGTTAACTGATCGCATAATCCGCTGTCTGATCTGTCACTCTGACATTAACATTCGCAGAAATTTTGAAGTTGTTGCTTCTATTTGTTCGTTTCGTGTATTAAATAAAAGTTATTTTGCTTATTGAAATGTATTCATTTTGGTTCTTAATTTAAATTCATTTTGTTTGTAAAATAAAATTCATATTCTCAGTATACTTTTTGGATCGAAATCAGTATTTTTAAAGATACCCCTTTTAATATTATTGTCTGTGGTTTTATTAGTATCTCCTTCACTATAGCTCAAAAACATACTCGTCATATTGGAAGTTATTTATGATGAAGAATTGCAATACTGATGGTGCTATAAAATTTATTGTCATAACTATTTATTTTATTTATTTATCTGTTGTGATTGATTAAAAATCAATTTTATATTTAGGGTTTTAAATATTTGCACTATAAAATAAAATATTATCTAAGTAAAGAAATTGTGTTTCCTACTAAAACTTTGTTTATTCATCAAAGAACAATTATCTTATATACATATTATATTTAATTTCAAAGTAACAAATAAATATATACCACCTGATAAAGTAACCTGAGACCACAGGTTATGCTACTAAAAATGTTGTAGTAGCTTTAATTTGCATTTAAAAAAAAAAGTGCATTTCTCCATAAGAATAACATGGGACTTTTCACAGAAAAAATTCAGATCCACGCAATCGTATTTCCCGCCCGCCGTGGCAAGCCACTTTTTCTGCTCATTGTGAAAACAATTTAGGGGAATATATATTTCGTACGTTGAGTAAATTGATTTTGCTGGCTCACCCGTGCATGTATTCACTGTAATAGCTTGAAACAGTAAACAATGAAGTGTCATGATTTATATTTATTACTAAGTGTAGCTATGTTATATTTGGTTGTATATATTGACTTACCGTAAGCTGTAATTTTTTCGTTTAAAAATCTAATATTCTCTAAATTTTACTTATTTAAATTGAAACTTTATGTATATGCATATATAAAGCAAATTAGAGTGTATTTGCGCAGTCTCAGTTATTGAATTGGCGCTGAATTTAATCAATAATTTAACTTTTTGCTCATAAATTAACAAGTAACTCAAGTAAATCAAAATACGGCTTTGTGTAATCTGTGTTTCCTGAAATCAGAAATAAACTTTCAAATGGAGAAACCAAGGGGGAAGGTAAAGTAAAATACTATTGTTTGGTTCTTAATTATAATAATTATTTTTTCTGAACAATTGTGCAGAGAGCAAGAAGATCGTCCAGAAACGAATGTGTGCAAGTTGTTGTACGATGCAGACCGATGAGCTTAAAAGAATTAGCTGCAGAGAACACTCGTGTTGTGGATGTTTGGTCGTCTCGCGGTGTTATAGAAATAAAGAATCTTAAAGAAATTCGGGAAACGAAGAAGACTTTTACCTATGACGCTGTTTATGATTGGTAGTAAGTATCTCTCATATTAAAGTTAAGCTAAATTCTCGAATACATTTTGAAATTATAATTTTCTCTCTAGAATGTAGTTGTTTTACAAGTAAATTAGGTTATTTACACTATTTTCTAAAGTAGACTAGACAAATAATAGTTATATAAACTATTTCTTTTAGTTTATTGAATCAAACCAACAACAACAAGCCATTAAATAATGTTTTTCTTTCTTTCTGGTACCAAATAATAAGTAATTATTGTCTGATATAAATCGATCTTGTGATTATAATGAACATTTACATTTTGGTTTTCCCTGAATCGAGTCTAATTGTTTTTGGTTTCTGCAATATCTCTAAGACGACTGCACATACAGCAAAATATATTTACTGTTAAGATGAAAGATATTAACATTTTGCACAATTGTTGTTTGGTATATTTCTTCAAGTATCTGCAATGGCTTGCACTGAACTTTCTTATACTTATTTTTTTTAGATATTCAGACACAACTTTACATTATTTTACTTTTTAAACACTTCTTCACTAAATATGCTGCTAACAATAAATAAGAAATGTCTAATTTTAAATTACATCTATCTATTTTGTTTTACTATTCAAAAATTTAAATTGCATTCTTTTGTAACCAGTACCATTTATGAAAAAAATTCATACAAAAGTTGTGTCAAATATTAATATCTTTCATTTGTATTAAAACTTTTATGTTGTAAGTGTAGCCACACACAGACAGACTTCATTTCAAAAATAGTTACACTCGATTCAGGGAGGTTCAAAATGCATATTTCCTTTAAAACCTGGAGATAGAAATTATTCATGAATGCAATACTTATTTATTACTCCGTATAAGAAAGTAAAAAGTGTACCGATTACAAGAACATTGCTATTGAAATTTGTTAACAGTTTATCATTGTTGTTATAATTACGTTGGTATGGGAAAGTATATCTAATTAATTGTATTATCTATGACTATCAATTGTGGAACAGAAAATAAAAATGCTTACGATAACTTACTTAACTCGGCAACCATTTTAGCTGTCGCAACAAATGCTACTTTACCTTATTTAGTTTTACCTTTATATGCGAAATAGAATTGCAAAACTAAACTATACTATATTCGTTAAATAAAGATAATGAAGAATAAATTACAGTTGGCAGATGATACCAGCCGTCAGAATAAATGAGTTTTCCTTGTTCAAAATTGAAGTTCGATTCATTTGCAACTCTGTTTTTATAATAAAGTATAAGGAGAATCTTTTCTGTTTTCTTTACAATTTTTATTGTTTTATTGTTCATGAAGAACACTTTTATTGTTTTGGATATTTATTGGTGAACAACACATTACAATTCACCACACAACCTTCAAATTAATTTTTTTTATCTTTTTTCAAAGGACAATTTTTTATTGAATACGAAGACATATCTTAATGAAACTTTGAACATATGTTTTATTGGTCTCATAGTATACAAAAACATAGTTTTGTATACTATGAGACCAATAAAACATATGTTCAAAAATTCATTATGATATTCGTATTCAATAAAAAATTGATCACTGAAAAATTTTTCTTTTTAATTTGAAGGTGCTATGTCACTTTAAGTGTTGGGTTAGGAATGTGCTAGGTTTATTGGTCACACAGTTGTTGGAATTTATAAGATGTGATTTAACAGTTAAATGCCAAAAACTATGTATAGTAGGATTCACGGAACTTGAACATTCTTTACATTCCTTAGTCAGATATAAGTAACGACATAAAAATAATGTAGATGTCTTTTATAATATGTGCGATAGTGTCGTTTAAAGCTTATTGACGTATATCTTTACTTAACGCAGACGCCGTATTAATAACAAACGCACCACGTTTATATTCCATCATATTTCGTCATACTTCGTATATTATTGTTTTCATGTCACATTATTTTTTTATATTGTTAAAACGGGCCAAAAGCATGATTTTGAGTAATTTGGCGTTATTTGAAGAAAAGAAAAACAGAATTGAACACGAAGTGGGTGATTCATGCCAAAAAAATGTTCAAGTTTCGTGAATCCGACTATAGGTGGTCTTCAAGAATTACGGTGTGCCCTATAAAAATTGTATATTTGATTCACATCCCATGCGTTAAACAGTCCCGTCGAGCATTTTTGTTATTTTGATATAAAATCAAAAAAATTGTGTGAGAAAACAGTTCTTTAAATGTTATTTATATTATGCATAAAATGTCGATTTTCGTTTTTTTATTTTTTTTTATTTATTGTTATTAAGATGTATCTCACGCTATTTTAACATTATTTTAACTTTCTTATACGCAGTATAAGTAAGTATTGTAATCACGAAATGTGTGAGTGTGAATGCTAGTGCGAGTGTGCGTGTGTGAGAGTGTGCGTGTGTGAGAGTGTGCGTGTGTGAGAGTGTGCGTGTGTGAGAGTGTGCGTGTGAGAGTGTGCGTGTGTGAGAGTGCGCGCGTGGGAGAGAGCGCGTGTGAGAGTGTGCGCGTGTGAGAGTGTGCGCGTGTGAGAGTGTGCGCGCGCGTGTGTGTGTGTGGGTGTGCGTGCGCGTGTGTGTGTGTGGGTGTGTGGGTGTGTGTGTGTGCGTGTGTGTGAAAAAATTATTCAAACCGGAAGTGCCTGTTTATTCTAGTCATTTTTTGCAGTTTCTCAAAAATGGTTACAGTTACAGAAAAATTTTATTAACAAAAATTAAAGGTATTCATATTTAGCACAACTTTTGTTTGAATGTTTTTTCCAAAAAGAGTACTGGTTTCAAAATAAATTTCTGCTTAATATATATATATTTTTACATAAATCGTATCATCTGTGCCTGTCAATTGTTTAACAAAGTAGACTTAAATAATTTGAAGTTTGACATTTAATATTTATTCTAAGAATTGTATTTAGTGCAAAAGCAATCTAAAGGTTAGAACAAATACTATAAATTAGAAATATAATGAAACTACGATATGGTTTAACCCAAATGCGTATAAGAAAGTTCGATGCATCACACTGCAGATGTTTTATATTACATCCGCAATTTTGTATTATGAAAGTAGATCGGGTTTTCGGGGTCGCTGGTCACGAATCCGGATTCAGTGTATACAATTTCAGGTCCACGATATTGCAAATCTGACTCTGGATTCGTGATCGGCGACCCCAAAACCCACACCAAATTAAGAGGGATTCGGTCGTTTTTTTAAAATCCGGTTCGACATCTTGGATCCGCCATCTTGAATTTTGCAAATCTGACTCCAGATACGTAATCAACGACCCCGGTATGAGGGGTCATACCGAATTTGGAGGGAATCGGTAAATTTTTGTAAGATCGTAATTTCTGATTTTGAGGTTAGAAATATAAGGTGACGTGATACTTCAATTCTGAAGTGGATTTGGGCTCGCTGGGAACTTTTACATATAAATAAAATAAGCATTTCAAAAATGCAAAGATATACCGCCATATGGCGTCATCCCGGCCCCCTAAGGGTTAATATCTAGTGGGAAGCAAAAAATGAGAAGGTTTTTCGTGGTATTTTTGTGTTGTTATTAAAAAACCAAGTAATGCGAAGTTATTAGGACTTATTGAACGTGCCTTGAGGTGCAAAGAAACATTTTTTATTTTCATTTTATGACAAAATGGCGGCTCAGCAGTGCACAGAACGAACGTCGATTTTTTGTAGGCGTCCCGCGGCTAGCAGTAGTAGTCCTCAACGAATGCATCTGGAACAATGATTTTTTTTTTTCAAGATATACACGAGTATAGCTACAGAAGTACACATGGATATTTAGAAATCTTGATTTCTGAAAATTTGGGAACACGATTTTTTGACTAACAAATCGGCCTTAATTTGTCTACAACAATTGTAATTGTTTGTCAAATTAACAAATCGTGTGAACTTCGGTAGATAATCTATCTAAGAAGGTATAGCCAAAATTTTAAGTCAACCGGATAAAAATTACTCGAGTTCTACTGCTAGCCGTTTTTGAAAACATAGTTTCAAGAAAAACGCGTTTAAACTTTTACAAGATGTTTATGACATAAAATTTTTAAGATACAGGCTTGTTGATTTTTTTACCTCTACTCTGTTATCCCAGCACCGTATAAATGGCCTTCTCTCCTCTCGATTTGTTTTCTTGCCGATTTAGTGTCCTGACGGCTGGTTCTGGTGCCTTCGGAAATCGGGCGCTCGGCAAGCTCAATGCGGCGCGAGTCCGTTTCCATACAGAAATCGAAGCATTGACGTCCAACCTTGATTCCGAGAACATCTATGAACGTCATTAAACCGGATACTCCGTCATTAAATGTTATAACCGCAATATTTATTGCAATCTTCTTTCCGCTTGAAATAGCTTTCGGAGCGATTGCCTAAGAAATGGAATTGAACGATTCATTCGGAATTTCGGTAAATCCTCCCAAGCAGCGAGACAAAAGGTTGTCTGAACTGAGGTCGTCGTAAATCGGTTTTATGGCTTTGAAAACATCCTCGTGCATTGCAGGTACGTGCGTATATTCATCCATTGTACCTGAAGCTTGCGCTTGTTGCCAGGAGCACCACGATGTTCTTCCAGCCGGACATTTATCGTGTTGCGGGTTGTCGTCGGTTGACCTTTTGCGCTCTAGTGTTGCGTAAATATCATTTTGCATTTTTTCAGTAGATTCCGGATTTCTTCTGATTGCAAGGCCGTAATAAATAGACAATTCATCGATGAGTTTGCCAGTCAATTTTCCACGGTCTCCCAGACCTTAGTGTTCTTCTATAAATTTGTTAGGCGATTTCTCATTCTCTTCTGTACATGATCCTTCTTACAAAGAAACATCCCGAGGTGTGTCTCACCAATTTTAATGAAACTGTAGTATGTTGCAGTATGTAAAAAAATAATCGATACGTTTTTTTTTCGGCCCGTTTTAAATTTTAAGTTGTGAAAAAAATCAATATTGACCTTCATTTGACGTTGAAAATGAATTTCAAGGTGAAATGAAAGTCAAAATTATATAACCCTCTCCAAATCTAGCAACTTTTGTATATAAAGTTTATTATGAAAAAGCTTATTTTAGAGTTATTCGTGTTTTCTTGATTTTGTTGGAGGTGGTTTTCACCCCTTAGAAGTTTAAAAGGGCCAAAAAAAAAAAAATTACGTAACGATTTTTTTTCTCACATACTACAACATACTACAGTATCATTAAAATTGGTGGAACACACCTCGGGATGTTTCCTTGTTAGTGATATTGAAATCGTCGTATGGCTTGGCATAAATCATACCTTTGTAGGTTTTGGAATCGCCGTCGCCGTTGTAACTACCGTACTTGACGTTGTACAGATGTTCGGATCGTTGAAACATTTCAATAGCCGCGTCAACCTCCATCTTCCTCGCCGATCCGGTATGATTTCTTTGGCATTCCGCCTGTTGTGTCTCGGTCAAAACAACTACCCGTTGTAATACCTAGCACTGCAGATTCAGATAATATGAATATACTATAATAATACCAAACTCAAAATAAAACTAGGACCATGAATTCAAATAATATATTGTCTATATTTTATTTATTTTTTGCAACTCTCCTTTTTTTTTCTACATATACAACCTAGATCTAACTTTGTTAAACATTAAAACAATAATTAAAACGGCAGTTGCCTCCAACATTCTCCCACCTTGAAATATGAATTTAAACAATGAATAATTCAATAAAAATACATTTTGAAACTGGAGACACATGTTGATGTTTACATTGGATATCGCATTGGTGGTTTTATAATACGACCGCTTCGTGACATCTTCACGTCACAGGTTGGTACATCACCACTACATACATCATTTTTATTGTCTTTGCACTTGGAACGTTTAACTATTTCATCGCGGACGCATTTGTTGGACATATCATCTGTAATTACTTCTCCTTCACATTCTAAAGGAAAAAGCCGTTGTACAGGTCTCAATAGTTGACCTTTGGCTGTAGCTAGGCGTACCAGACGCACCTTTCCATCTTTTCCTGGCAGTAATTCTACAACTCGTCCTAGTGGCCATCCAATTCTCTTGACATTGTCGTTACCGATGAGAACAATTTCGCCAATGGAAATTGCTCGTGTAGTTTTCTTTCCACGTACTTGTTTTAGTTGACCTAAATATTCGTTCCTGAAACGACGACGTAAATCTTCACGGATTTTCTGACGATACTGAATTCTGCGACAAAAACTACTTGCTTCAATCTCGTCGCACTCCGGTACTCCCATCTCTGGTAGGTCTCGTAGAAACATCGCCGGAGTAATACAAACCAAATCTGTCGCTTCGTCAGAGACGTATGTAAGAGGTCGCGAATTAATTACCGATTCACAATCACAAAGTACGGTCAAAAATTCTTCATAATTCAAAGAAGATCTTCCCAATACCTTTCGTAGTAGTTGCTTCACAAGTCTCACCATCCTCTCCCACCATCCGCCCCACCATGCTGCTGAAGGTGGATTAAATTTCCATATTATTTTCTGTGTTGTGCTATACGTAGCAATGATTTCCCAATTGATTTGAGAAAATGCATTATTAGCACCAATAAAATTAGTTCCATTGTCACACAATCCTTGGTCTACCACGTCTAGATACAAAACGACGGAATGTTTGTAAAAAACTGTCTGTAGAAAGCGACATTGTGAGCTCTAAATGCACTGCACGATATACAGCACAAGTAAAAAGACAAATCCATGCCTTTTGATTGTTTCGTAAGTATACAGGGCCAGCAAAGTCAACACCAACAACTTCAAATGTCAACGCATCTCTAACTCTATCATACGGTAATACTGGAACCTGTACTTGTAGATGTTCTGAGTTCTGTTTCCTGCATGAGATACAATTTTTGAGCACACTTTTAATTGCTCTTCTTCCACCAAGAATCCAGTATCTTTCTCTTAGTAAACTTATTGTTCCCTGGACGCCCACATGACATGACTTGATATGTATTTCATATATCAGTTTCTTTACCACTGAATGATGAGCGGGTAACACAAATGGATGACAAAAATCTTCTGCATCTCTCCTATTAGATATTTTCGTTCGAAGTCGGATTAAACCTTCTGTATCTTTAAATGGGCAGAGTGATGTGATTGTTTTATCTTCCACGCCACTGAAGGACTCTTTCTGAATCAATCGAATGACCATTTGCTCAGCAGTTTCAATTTCTTGTGTTGAAAGTTCACCCTTTATCGTTTGTGTGGTATTTCTACTATTGTAAATAAAACGTAATATCCAACCCAAAAGACGTACGATTTTTTGATAACGAGAGAAGTAATATCCGTACCATGGATTTGCTTCAATTATCATCATAGAAGAAATCACTCCTTTTTTCTTTTCTAAATTAATTTCTTCTTCATTTACCGAATATACTTCAGACTTCGGCCAATTTTCTGGGGAGTCATATAACCAATTTGGACCCTCCCACCATTTCGATGTTGCAAGATATTTCGCAGTACAACCACGCGATGGAAGATCCGCAGGATTTAAAGTACCAGGAACATGACGCCAATATTCTTTTTTGGTTGAAGAACGAATTTCTTGGATTCTATTCCATACAAAAATATTCCATTCTTCTTCTCGTTGAATCCATGATAAAACGGTAGTAGAGTCACTCCAAAAATAGCTATCAGCAATTTTATTGTCACCTAATACATCTTTTATTCCAGTATACAATCTTGTTCCAATAGTTGCTGCTAGTAGTTCTAAACGGGGAACTGTCATCTTCGTAATCGGTGCTACGCGAGCTTTTGCCTGCAATAAATGTACGCGAATACCATTTTTAGAGGAAATTCTTAAAAATATCACTGCTGCATACGCGGTTTGGCTAGCATCACAAAATGTATGCACGCTCCAGTGTTGTTCTTCATTGTCACAGCAATTTAGCCATCTAGGTATTTTAACATTTTCCAAAAAAGACAATTCATCATGCCATTTGATGAATTGGTTTTTAATATCTTGTTCGACTTCTTCATCCCAACCTAATTTATTTATCCAGGTTTTTTGTAATAACAATTTTGGCCACAATGTTATCGGACACGTAAAACCAATAGGGTCGAATAATCGTTGAGCTTGTGACAAAATAATTCGTTTTGTAATTTTTTCACAGCAAAAAGATTTTTGATGATCCTTGTTTATCATTAATGAGTCGTTTCTCCTATCCCATAGTAAACCTAGTACTGGCGTAGAAACTACATCTTCCGAAAGATCTCGTGATGTATATTCCCAACCTCTTAGATCAAACTTTCCTTCGTCCATTATCTGACTTGCTTCTTGGATAAATTTGTCTAGTGCAATCTCATCTTCAACACTGGTGACGCAATTATCTACATAAAAGCCAGTCATTAGTTTATCGAACGTACTGTCAGAATATTGACTGTCATTAATAGAATTATATTTGTTTTTAGTTATTTGCAGGTGATACTGGATTGTTGCTCCTAATAAAAATGGACTACAACATACCCCAAACACAACCCTTCGGTGCCGATATACTTGAACAGTGTTATCTTTGTTTCTCCAAAGAAATCTTAAAAAATCCCGTTCTTTTTCATGTAAGCTAATCATCAAGAAAGCTTTACGAATATCGGATACCACTCCTATCTTGTGGATTCGAAAACGAGTAATAATCGCGGGTATCAATTCAATCAGATTCGGTCCTTTCTCTAAACAATTATTTAATGAAGCTTCATTTTTATTATGAGCCGATGCGTCGAAGACTGGTCTGATTTTGGTAGTCGCGCTGCTGGCTTTGATGACAGCATGATGTGGAAGATAATGAACTGCAGAATTGTTTTCATTTTCTTGAACTTCTTCGATTATTCCCTCCTGAAGCCATTCCTTAAAAACTTGCTCATATGCTTCATATAATCTTTCTCGATTTAATTTGTATATAACAGAATCCAAGCGTTTTAATGCGATCTTGTAATTGCTTAGCAGAGGTGCATGGTCTGCTAACCATGGTAATTGCACTTCATATCGCCCTTCAGAATTGATGACTATGGTGCGAATGAAATGCTCTTTCGCTGCTGCTTCAGCTTCATGTCGAGATTGTTTTACCATGGGATCACTGATTCCCAAAACATCCAACTTCCATAAATTGGTCAACGAAGTATCATTTGTCAATAAGGAAGTAGCCATCATTGTGGTGTTGGAACGTGAACGTGATGATTTAAGCGGAATTTTACCTTGTAGAGTCCACCCTAATAGTGTTTGTACAGCAACTAATCCACATTCCAAAATTGTATGTCGGCCTGTAATTAGCTTACCTGCTACATCCGCTCCAATTAATATTTCAATCGGATCGCAGGCATGAATATCTGTAATGTCAATATTCATCCGCTTCAACTCGCTCATCCAAATACCACTATAAACAGGTGAAATATTCTGACAGATAACAGGTTGGCCCAGGGTTTCAAATCTACAGCAATATTTTCCATCTAAACTGGCAAGTTTTACATCATAACATAAATGAGTTTGTTCAACTGTTTTGGAACCTCCAAAAAGTGCGTGAATAATGTTTTGACTACTTTTAGCAGTATATCCCATTTCTTTTGCCGTCGAGTCTAGTACATAAGATCTTTGAGATCCACTATCAATTACAACACGTACATCTCTTTTACACTGGCCATTATACATCCTGACCCTTAGTGTTTGTAGGAAGACGTGTCTGTCAGAATGATTAGATAAAGATTCTTCCACCGATACTAACTTTTCATTTGATTTATTCTTTCCAGGCGTAAAATCTGAATTTCTTTTGTTGATTGGCAAATCAGGACACATTAAAATGACGTGCCGTCGTAAACATATAGCACATCTTAATCGTTCTTTACAGTTTTTGCTTTGATGTCCTCTTTTTAGGCAGAAAAAACATGCTCTATTTTCTGATAACAGGCTCTTCTTCACGCTCCATGACATCTTTTGCGCTTTGAAACAATCTTCGCTACTATGAGATCCATCGCAAAATATACATTTTGTCGAAATTCCATTCATTAAAGCTGCTGCTGTTGGTAGAAAGGTGTCAGGTATTTTTGGTTTTCCGCGCTTCGTGCCTTGTTCAGATGAATGGACAATAAAACCTTCTTTTGCTAACGCAATTCTTTCTTCACTTTCAACTTCGGTTTTGAGGAATAACATCAATCCACCCAAACGATTTGTGAATAGGGAATCCTGATTGCTTGATTCCACTGGAGTTCTTTGCCACACTCGTAGCAAATCCTCTGGCAAACACGATTCGACCAACGGATATAGCATCGCTGCGCATTTGTCAGTCGTAATTCCTAAAGTCTCTAAAGCTCTGAGTTGTGTTTCAATACGATCATACAATGTCGAGATATTGGTTTTCGACGCGTTTGCTGAAACTCTATTCAAAACTATTTTCAAGAGTTCTCGTACATACACCTCAGTCAGTAGATCGTCTCTTCCAAAACGTGATTTCAAACTGTCTAACGCTTTATTATAGTTTTCACCAGTTGGAGGAAAACTTTCAACGATCTCGCGGGCTCTGGAACCTGGTACCGTAGCCTGGAGTAGATATTGAAACTTATCTTCCAAAACCATATCCGCATCATCGTTTATTTTCTTAAATTGGCTCCAAAAGGATAACCAGTCACGAAAATCTCCGCCAAATTGTTTAAATTCAATTATAGGCAGTTTGTAACGTTTGCTATTAATACTAACACAACTCGAGCTAGAAACATGCATTCTACTTGATTCATTTTTGTCCTGTAACATTTTTTGATACATAATTTTGTACTTGGTAAATTTGGCAGTATACTCATCTGTAGTAGAAATTTCTATATCCAGCTCTTCTTCAGTTGAGTCCTCTTCCATCAGAAAATCTAAGATCAGCTTGTCGTTTTCCTGAAGAGTACATGCCCTTTGTTGTAGCATTTCCCATGAAACCTTAATATCTTGAAGATCGGTTTCTTCGCTTGTCAGGAGCGCATCCAATTGATTTGCCGTTCGCGTAAATGCGCTACGTAAAACAGAGCGTAACTTTCTTGTACGTTCCATATTGATCAAAACCAAAACAGAAAAAAAAAACAAACACAATGTCCTGTCACGGTCGCCACTAAATGTTGTGTCTCGGTCAAAACAACTACCCGTTGTAATACCTAGCACTGCAGATTCAGATAATATGAATATACTATAATAATACCAAACTCAAAATAAAACTAGGACCATGAATTCAAATAATATATTGTCTATATTTTATTTATTTTTTGCAACTCTCCTTTTTTTTTCTACATATACAACCTAGATCTAACTTTGTTAAACATTAAAACAATAATTAAAACGGCAGTTGCCTCCAACACCGCCTGATGGTTTTCGGCCCATTCTTCGTATTCGGCGGTACCCTCTTTCTTCCTCCAATATTCGCAAGCTTTGCAGTATTTAGATTTTACGCACACGGCTAAAACTTTGCTGGTAAACAAACCGATAATCGTGACAAATCCGAAAAGTAAAGAGAAGCCTCTTCTTCTCCATGAACCGATAATCTTGTTAGTGTTTTTTAGTTCGAGCGTCTCTTTTATTTCATCTGTAGCCGCATTCTTCATACTTAGATCTCGTACAGATGCAGTAGCACTTGTTATATTTTGTACTATTCGGAAGATCCATAAATGCGCAAAATTTTTTTATGCCATTCAATCCAATTCCCAGGATGCGCATTGAAAGAGTCATACTTATGTTTAATTCATAAGTATGAATATTTATAAACGGGCAGTTATTGATACAAGCTTCCTCGCATTCATTGCAACTCACAACGATTTTAAAACCGAGTCCGCGCTTGCTTGCTTCCGTAAAACTTATGTCGCCCTTGCACTTTTTGCTTACGATCAGTTGAGAAAGCGTCGTAAATACTTGAATAAAATTGATGAGACGATACCCGAAGCCTTCATAATTGAAATTCCGACTCAAAAGCACGAGAAAACTGGTCACACAATGCTCGCAACACGTGTTTGCAGTTCTATTACAACGACTAAAATGGCTACGCAGACAACGTGTGTTCAATATTTGCTTCAAACTACCAATTAGCGCCATCTGTACCTCATTTAGGAACTAAAAAGGGTACGTTCGCACCACAGGTACTGAGTAAAAGGGGCGAAACTCACTCCGAAACTCAATTTGCCATTTTCAAGCGCTCGGACTTGCTCCAAAAATTCGTCTTTTGCGAGCACTTCAAATTTGTTTTCAACAATGGACGATGTCAGACATTGACATGTTTTTACGTCATTTTTTATCATATACATATATACATATATATACATATATATATATATATATATATATATATATATATATATATATATGTACATATATATATATATATATATATATATATATATATATATATATATATATATATATATATATATATATATATATATATATATA
>OX063288.1:15091545-15146587 GCA_944039245.1 Nebria salina
GTCTCGATCTCGTCTCGAATTTCGAGACGAGACCGTGATCTTGGTCTCGTCAGGCAAACCGAGACCGAGACGAGACCGATTATTGGTCTCGCCGAGACTCTCGACAAAACCTATGAGAATTTTAAAATATTGTTATTGATGTATATATATATATATATATATATATATATATATTTATATATATATATATATATATATATATATATATATATATATATATATATATATATATATATATTATTGTCTATAAAAATTAAAACTCCATCAATAATACTATATTTACATTAGATATATCTTAAAATTAATTTAGAAAAAAACAATGAGCATATATTTATATTAGCAAACTGAACTATCAGTTTTGATCTCTGCTCATAGTACAATTAATTTTTCAAAAATATAATTTTTTATAAATTATGCTACAAAGCCAAAAAATTAGCTGAGGTACTAACAACTGATTTTTATTAAGATACGTATCGATAAGATTTTATTCATTTCTTAAAATATTGTTTTATATATTTATTTATTTAACGTTGATCACATGTGCAC
The DNA here is from genome assembly GCA_944039245.1 of Nebria salina. NCBI lineage: Eukaryota > Metazoa > Arthropoda > Insecta > Coleoptera > Carabidae > Nebria > Nebria salina. Next base: position 15,092,092 of record OX063288.1, read on the forward strand.
AAACGAATTTTCGCTTTTCAACGTTATAACCGTGTTTCTGCAGATCCGCTAAACGATAAATATTTAAATTAAATCCGAAATATTGTAGCCGGGTACACTACCACTACGCGTCTCAATAGTATTATTAATCAGAAATTTTGTCATTTTATTGTTCGATATATATAATTAACTTTAAAACCACACTAGACACAACCATTCTGATAATAAAAAGTACCTATAAATACACATACTTTTTCAAAGAGCTGATAGATACTGCACAATGTCAAATGTACAGTGGCGCGTACAGTACAAACATCTTATCATTGTCTAGTCCTATATTAACTTTACTTTGCTTTGTAGCCATTATTATATCTTAAATGATTAATACATAGTTATCATTAAACTTATACATTATATTATTTTATATGAGTATTCCTTTGTTTAGTGCTATGAAACGTAACCAAACGCAAATTAGTATGAACAGAACCATAGCCAATCACGTGCTATACATTCAAGTTCAAATAATCGAGAGTCTCGTCGAGATCGAGACTTTCTTCGTCGAGACCGAGACGAGACTATATATTTTTAGAAAATCTCGGCGGCAACACTAAGCACAATGCTACAGTTACAAGACTTAATTCTGACTAACTAAGTTATACAATGCTAAAACTATTTATGTTAGATTGGTTATATGATCAGCTTGGAATCTCGCTGAATCTGCATGGAAGTAAAATAAAAATATAAGTGATAGTCAGTTGTTCTTTTGAGTCGTTTACTTTTTTGACATGAATGCAGTTTTTGGAGAAATAAATGTGAAGGTAAAATAGTAAAAAGAGTTTTAAAAAACGAGTTTATTCAGACGCTCAGAAGAGAAAAAGATATTTTCCCACAAAATTGGGGGCTCATCCGGGATGAACAAAGGATTGAACCAGCCAGAAGACACTTGATATATGACAAAAAAAAGCGATTCAAGTGAGTAAAGTGAATTTTATGAACAAAATGTCGACTTTGGGTGAAATTGTAAAAAGGTTAGCAAGAATATTGGAGCAGCATCGGCTGAGGCGATTCGTAAATTCCACAAGCTTATCTTTGAGAGCGAGCCAGTCGACCATAAAAACCGACAGACTGCGTGATTTCGCCGGTTTCACCACTGAACTTGGCTTGTACGACTACATTTTCAAATGCCAATTTATTGACCACGACTTCACTGAGGCCGATTTGATCACCATTGCGAATATTCTCTGCATTGATTATTCGGGAGATAAGACGACACTCGTAGATCGTATTTGTGGGTTCCTAAATAATCTAACTTTTCTCGAGAGAGAGAGAGAGAGAGAGTGCGAAATATCAGAAGACGACCATGATGATAGGAAACGGGAAGCTGAGAAGCATGTCAAGAAGCCGATGGATCACCGTCGGACCGCGTCCGAAATCGAGAGAATGAGTAAATCGAGAAATGGACGTGGAGGAAAGAAGCCAGTCGGTAAAAAGTCGGTAACCAAGCACCACAGGGACGACTAAACAAGCACTTCAAGTGGGCGCAGATCGAATGAGGACAATTCTAGTGACGATAGTTCCTGTGATGATAAGGACGAGACATAGCACAAAAGATGCCGACCACAAGCACGAGAGAAATCCCACAAGTTTGCTTTAACCTTTCGTGATGTCGAAGACTCCATACATACATTTAGTGGTAATGATGGGTATCTAATAGCTTAATGGATCGATGACTTCGAAGAGACTGCGGAGCTTATGGAGTGAGACAAGATGCAAAAATTTATTTTTGCAAAGAAGACATTGACAGGTTTGCCTAAGATGTTTGTAAAAGGAGAAAGAGGCATAACGTCATGGCGTAAACTGAAGAAGGCTTTTAAAGAGGAATTTCATGTTGAGGTTACGTCAGCTGAAATACAAAATTTTTTGGGAAAACGGCAAAAGAAGAGATGATATCTGCCAGGAGTACCTTCTAATGATGCGATATATTGCTATAAGAGCTAAACTCGACGACAAGTCATCCAAGACATCATTGACGGCATTGAAGACAATTCCGGAAAAAATACTATTTTGTACAGACCAGTACCAGGCCAAAACGTATATTTCTGTTAAAATCTCCAGATCGAAATTTTTCATGATTACAATACTTACTTATAATGAATGGCCGAAAAAAAAATTACGTATCGATTATTTTCTCACATACTACAACATACTGCAGTATCTTTAAAATTGGTGACACACCTCGGGATGTTTCCTTGTTAGAGCAAAATCAGTTAGAATAAAAATAATATGCGGCATGCCTGTCGCTGAACTATCTTATACGTATTTTGGATAGATCATTAGGATTTATAAAATTACGAAATTGTTTTAAATTTTCAAAAATTTTTAAATTCTAACGATCTAACCAACATAAGAAGTTCAGGGTCAAACATCCCAGATATTTTTTTTATGTGAAATCATTGATGCACGAGGTTGGAGTAAATAAATACAAAATGAGATTGAATGGAAATTAATCTTGCGTTACATTCGAGTTGTCCCGTTACAAAGAGTTACTAATTGGTGTGCCTGTGGTTCAATGTTTGAGTGCGGGTTAAGCATGATTCGAAAAAAAATTAGTCCGAACCGTCCGATACTATGCAATCCGGTACACTGTTCGAACGCGTGACCGTCCTAGTGGAGCAGCCCGCCGGTAGGGTTCACTAGTAGCGACACTAGTGAGCGACAGGTTTCCCCCGGGTACTCCGGTTTCAGCTGTCCTAGGTACACCAACCATACTGACGCTCGACTCTGAATCGAAACGTCACCTCTCGTGTAAACCTCGAAGTTTACGTCATGTGACTACTAGAACTAGGGGAAAATAGCAGCTACAATATGCAGCTAGTTGCAGCACTAGCGCCTGTGGCAAACAAAGAAACACAAATACAACACTTCGGATAGGTACACTACACTAACATAATTAACTCTGAAGAGGCCCCAGTGGCCTATAATAGAGCACGACGATAAATAAGTCCGAACGCCATCCGGTGCACAGTCCGGACGTGGTGTATAGGTCTATGTGTAAATGTGTATATGTGTGTATATATGTGTATATGTGTGTATATGTGTGTATATGTGTGTATATGTGTGTATATGTGTCTATATGTGTGTATATGTGTGTATATGTGTGTATATGTGTGTATATGTGTGTATATGTGTGTATATGTGTGTATATGTGTGTATATGTGTGTATATGTGTGTATATGTGTGTGTATATGTGTATATATGTGTGTATATGTGTGTATATGTGTGTATATGTGTGTATATGTGTGTATATGTGTGTAGATGTGTGTATATGTGTGTATATGTGTGTACATGTGTATATGTGTACATGTGTGCATATAAATATGAATACCTTTAAATTTTGTTAATAAAATTTTTCTGTAACTGTAACCATTTTTGTTCTTGCAGAAACTGCAAAAAAATACTAGAGTAAACAGGCACTTCCGCTTTGAATATTTTTTTCAAAAATAGGAGGTGCACACCTCAAGCATATGCAAATCTTAAGTTTAAAGTTTCATAATTCTATGTGTAAATGTGTATATGTGTGTATATGTGTGTATATGTGTGTATATACTTCGTATAAGAAAGTAAAAACTAAATATTTATTACAGTTTCATCAATATTATGCCATGTTGACTGTAAACTATTGAAGAAGCTACATTGGTTACTTCTGCTAGTAGTTGGAACTTGTTTATCTAATATTGACCATAAATTTCCTATCGAATTAATGTCAGGAGATTGGGGAGGCCACTCGAGAAGTTTTATTTTAGAATCCCTGAAAAATGTTATGCTTTTTTTCGATTCAAGTTTTGGATCATTATCTTGTTGAAATATAAAATTATCAGAAATGTTAAATGTTTCCAAAGATTTTTCCAAATATTCTTTGATAATGTCAATATATAGATCGGAATTCATAATACTTTTTATTTGCACCAAATTCCCGTTTCCAAACCACGAAAAACATCCCCACACCATGGTGGAGCCTCCGCCGTGTTTCACGGTTTTCGCGACAAACTTTTCCTTTAGGGCTTCATTTGGTTTTCACCATACTTTTTTTCTAGTTTTCGTACCGAATAACTCGAACGTACTTTCATCAATCCTAACTATATGTTTCCAGTATTCTAAAGACATATTATCATATTTTCTTGCAAAATTATACTTTTTAATTTTATTTTTTGCACTTATGAATGGCTTTCGTCGCGATACACAGCTATTAAGCCCGGCTTCTTTTATTCGACGAGACACTGTTTTCTCAGATACATGTTCACTCTTTCTACAATTTCTCGACAAGTAGTTGTTGGGTTTTCTCGCACTTTTCGTTGATGATGTTTTCCCGTTTCGTGTCAATTGTTTTCGCCCGCGTCCTTTTAAATTGTGCACTGTAAATTTGGTTGAATACTTTTTCCAAATTTTTTCAGCAGCACTTTTTGAAATTTTAGATTTTTCACCAATTCCTCGATAACTAAGACCACTTTTACGATCACAAATTACCAAATTTCGAATATGATTGGAAATATCTAGTCGACCTGACATTTTGATACAATTTTAACAAAAAACCGAAATTTAATAATTGTTACTAGTTAACAAAACGATGGTCAATTCAAGACTGATGGGCCTGCACTATAAAAAACTAAACAAGGCTATTATAGAAATAATACAAAAATAAAAATGCTGATGTCCATTTAATTTTGTCCATCTAATTCTACAGCGTTCTAAGAAAATATTCCTACAACTAGGTTAGGCATTTGATAAAGAATTTTTCGCAATTTATTAGAGTAGAAAGATATGTTGTTGTTACCATTATGTCTTTTGGAAAATTTTATATTGTATATAAACAAAAATGTAAAAACTGATTTATGTTGAATGGTGTCCACTCAATTTGGCGGTGACTGTATATATAAGTATATAAATATATATATATATATATATATATATATATATATATATATATATATATATGTATATATATATATATATATATATATATATATATATATATATATATATATATATATATATATACACTCACCTCAGCGTGGCGGTACGTATGCTGGCATACGGCAATCATATCACACCCAAAAACTACCTAGAAGACGAAAGTACGCCAACCACCATCGATCTCATCATCAATAAAAATGTATATAATATAAAACAGCTTATATTTCTACCAGAACTTAGTCCCGATCACATCCCAGTCATATTCCAACTTATCACATAGAAAATACCACTAAAACAATCACATCATGCAAACACACGAACTGGGCGCACTTGCGGAAAACACTTGACAAGATTGATGCATAAATAGGACACTTTACAAACGTCATACAAACTGCCAAACTAAAACACACACATAAAATCAAAGTAAACACTGTTACGTAGTGTGTTTAAAATATCGTAAAAAACCATTGTATTACTAATGTAAGGATGAATAGTTGACCACGATATTTGAAGTTTTACCTTTATACTGAGCAGACTTGTGCACCGAGCCAAGTATCTAGTTAAAATCGTGTGACCAAAATTTGTTATAAACAAGTTCAACGTAGTTTAAAATTGTTTCAACAATTATCCTTCTTTCGCTCAGGAGATACAACTGGCCTCTACGCAACAATACCTCTTCAGAAAAGTACCGTAGGAGAGACTTAGTCGACTCGTCATTCCTGGATAGCCTCCCAGGGACGTTAGACTTCTCCAACCCTGAACCGATCCCTCACCTGGACTTGGATTCTAGTGGAGAAACGATTAAACGAGCCCCCAAACAACCCTCACAGCGGCGCTGCAACAAAGCAAACCACCAGCGGACAAGGCAGAACCAAAACTCGGGTAAGCTCAATGTTTTCCTCCAAAGCATGTTTTTGTCCGAGGGAAGAAGGCCCATCCGAAGGGAGGACCTTCAAAATACCCCGAAAAACCGCCAGCCCCCCAAACTGTAAGTACTCACAAATATTAAAAATAAATTTTATTCCCTAACGGATAACGAGACCAACGACGACTCAGACACAGACGACAAGGCAGACCCAGAACCGAAAATTACGAAACCACGCCCGCCCCCTCCTTTTTTCCCTCAATACCAAATAATGCGACAAAACTAATAAACTATTTACAAACTTACGCAACAAAAGGTTACCAAATAAAATATACAAACATATATATCCACAACGAACAGGAAAAAGAAAATATAATTACGGACCTGAACAACCACTACTATACATACACTTACAGAGAGACTAAAACATACACGTTTGTGCTTAGGGGCCTTGACAGTGCGCCGGAGCCTGAAGCATAAAACTAATCGCCCAAGAGAACAACATCAACAAAGTTTTTAGAATGAGCAATACAAGGCGCCCACTCAACATAATAAGCACATCAAACACACACACACACGGGTAAATCATTAACCAATAACACAGATACAAATACATATTCCACCTTCCCTTAAACAATATACAACCACAACATAAACAGCAACCCTCAAACAATATACAACCTCAACAACAACCACAACAACAACAAGGACAACAACACCAAACACCAAAACCCAACCACCCATGGACGAAGTAAAAGAGTTGTTCGCAGATCTGGCCAAACTAAATGCCACAATAAACATTTCAAACATGCTAGCAGCTATAAAAGACCTAACCATAGCACTCCCTAATGCAGTCAAGTAACGAGCATTTTACCATATTTTTATTCGCATAAAATGTGCACACATACAACTTTTAAACACGAAACAACACTAAACATCTGTTCATGGAATGCCAACGGAGTTATGGGTAAGATGGGTGAACTTACACACCTTCTGCTAACTCACAACGTACACATTTGCTTACACAATTAAACTAAACTCAACAATACACACAAATTTAAGATGCATACCGTACAGAGCAGATCGACCACATCAGGGCCCGATACCCTAAGGGGGCGTTGCGGTGTTAGTTAAATACAACATCCCACACACACATACACCAAATTTACACATTACACTAGAAACACTAAACATAACACTTACAGACAATACAGTAATCTACACTGCTTACAACAGACCAATAAACAAATTCACACGCACAGACCGCACAGCATTATTACAAAAGAACAAACCCTTGGTGGTCGATGTCATCAACGCGAGACACGCAGACTGGGATTGCAATACAAACAACAAAATTGGCTGCACACTAAACTCATACAAACTCACACGTTGCTATCATACTATACCCGAACACATTACCCGGAAAAAGGTAGTATGCCCACCACCATCGACCTAATCATAAACAAAAATGTTCATAACATCACTCGCCCCATATCCCTACCCAAGCTTAACTAAGACCACAACCCAATCATATTCCAATTAACCAATCATCACATAGAAAACACCACTGAAACAATCATATCATACAAATACATCAACTGGACGCACTTCCGCAAAACACTTGACAGGATCATCCCCATTAACAATCAAATACACACAACACAAGACATCGATACACAAAGAGAACATTTCACAAACGCCATACACAAAACGAAAACACACAAACAATATGGAAGTGAACACACACAATCTTAACTTACCATCATACATAACACGTTTAATCAAACAACGACATCACACCAGAAGACTATGGCAGAGGACACGCTCACCCTTACACAGAATACACATCAACACATTAAACTCACAAATTAAAACTCTAATAAAAACACACAAAAACAACACATGGTCCCTAAAACTATCCGCCCTCAACCCCCATAGTGGCTGATAAAAACACTCAAAAAAACTACATAATAAATTCCATAGTTAAACTGCATCACTTTCCTGCTGCCTGGAAAACTGCTACAGTTCACCCAATCCTTAAACCAAGTAAAGTTCCTTTCCTGGGTTGACGATATCGACACAGGACAAAAATTCACCCCTGATCACCAGTTTGGCTTCCGAGCCACACATTTCACGGTGCAACATGTGTGCAGGATTGCAACCGATATCTCGACCCAATTCAATAAAAATAAGGTCACATTTATGACCCTACTGGACATAAAAAAAGCCTTTGAAACGGTCTGGACAGTAGGGCTCATTGCAAAATATATTTCCTTCCAATTCCCTCCCACTCTAAGCAAACTTATACCTTATAAACCGATCCTTCGCAAACATAATTAATAGCTCATATTCAACCCCTAAACCTATCGTAGCAGGAATTCAACAAGGCAGCATCCTAGGTTCTAAACTTTTTAACCTTTACATCAGCGACATACCCACATTCCCAAACACACACATTGCACAATATGCAAACGACACAGCAATATACTCACACTCTTTTAGCGCCCAAGTAGCGACAAAACAAACACAAATACTCATAAACATACTGGAGCGCTACTGGAGCACATGGAAAATATAAATAAAATCCAACAAAACCGATACCATAGTCTTTACACGTAAATTCACAAACAACAAAATAATCACAACACTTGAAATACACAAAAAAAAAATTACATCCACAAACAAAGTAAAATACATCGGAATACATTTATATAAAACACTAACAAGGGGAAGCCACGTAGTGTGGGTCACCGATTTTCCTGAAATTTTGCAAGATGATAGGTGACGCTATAAAAATAATACAAATTTTGCCGTTTTGTGCACTTTTCAAGAAAATTCGAGAAAATCGCGTTCAAAGTTTTCACAGCTTGTTTTGAAGAATAAAAATTGATATTTAACTGTGCGGTGGCGTTTTTAAACTCACACCTGATCACGAGTTTGGCTTCCGAGCCAGGCATTGCACGGTGCAGCAGATGTGCAGGATTGTAACCGATATCCTTGTTAAAAATAGCTCCCTTACTGTAAAAAATAAACACATCACAAAAATTTTACAAAAACACACAATTTAATTCAAATCCACTTATAAGAAACATCACACAAATTCGCGACAACACCACATGTAGACTCAAACACAAGCTTCCCTACCAAGACATGCCCATATTTTATGAGGAGTTTCATGAGTAGATCACCTAACACTAACACATACAACAATATCTTACACAACAGAACACAAAACAAAACATCTCTCACACACACAAAAATGTACCATCAATCATCCATAATGTTTTTTTATATAAAATATAAGTGATTTTAAATTAGTTAAGTTATTTAGTAACTTTTAACAAAAATAATTTTCATGTCAAATAATTAAATGGGTTTTTGGTACCTCCTTTCCCACAAATTACAATCCCAATACACAAATAAAAATAAAAATTATAACAAAGACAATCAAACAATGTTCATGCGCACAAAGCAATTACACACATACACAGATATACACTCCTCATGTGAGTAGGAGCTCTGACAAAACCAACCATGTTGTCCAAACATTATTTTTTAAGAAATTAATGTAATTTTAATTCAAATAATAAAGAATATTGAAAATGAAAAAAAAAATAATGGTCAGGAGTTCTAGCCCGTACTCCGCCGGCTTTTCTCTCTATATGACTTTATTTTTTTCATTGTAAATGAGATATAAAATTATTGAATATTGCAGCATTCACTTGGATGGTAATTATTATTTTAAAATGTAGGCATTTCCAGCAAGTGGCGTTTTACTTTGTATTACTTAGTTTATAGTTGCGTTTCAGACTCCAAAAATTTAATAAAAGAGTATAAAAACAGCGGGAATAATTAAATTAAAAATATTTTCTATTATATAAATTTTACAAATTTTTTAATAAATATTATAAATATTATTAAATTTTATATTTTATTTGTAATAAAATAAATCAATACAAAAGTTTTATACAGCAGAAAAAAGACGACAGAGTAAGGGCTAGAACTCCTGACCACTGGGTCATTTTCATTTCATTTTCAATTTACTTTATTGTTTTAATTTGAAATTACATTAAATCTTATAGACTAATGTTTGGACAACATGGTTGGTTTTGTCAGAGATCCTACTCACATGGAGAGTGTGTATCTGTGTATGAGTGTAAATTGCGTTGTGCGATTGAACAATGTGTGATTGGGTTTGTTATAATTTTTATTTTTCTATTTGTGTGTTGGGATTGTGAATTTGTGGGAAAGGAGGTACCAAAAACCCATTTAAATATATACAAATTAATGAAAAACATTTTTGTTAAAACTTACTAACTAACTTAACTAATTTAGAATTACATATATTTACAAAACATTTCATATAATTGATGATCGATGGTACATTTTTTGTGTATGACGAATGTTTTGTTTTGTGTACGGTGTTGTTGTGTGTGTTAATCTTAGGTGTTCTACTCATGGAACTCCTCATGAAATATGAGTAAGTTTTGGTAGGGAAGCTTGTGTTTGAATTTACATGTGGTGTTGTGGTCGCGTATTTGTGTGATGTTTTTTATAAGTGTGTTTGAATTAAATTGTGTGTTTTTGTAGAATTTTTGTGATGTGTCTTGGATGTAATCTCGAATGTAAGGTATGTTAGTTATTTCGAGTAGTTGTGTAATGCATGTGTATCTTCCAGAGCTGGTCGCCAGGCGAAGACATTTATTTTGAAGGCGTTGCAGTGGTAGTGTAGTGGTGACCGGTGCGTTACACCAGACCGGGGCAGCATACATGATGATGGGGCGAATGATTGATGTATAGATGAGGACTTTATTTTTTGCAGTTAAAGAGCTATTTTTAACAAGGAGAGGATTGTAAATTGCGTGTTTAATATGTTGGTTGTGTTTTAGTGTTCTGTATAAGTGTATTCCCAAGTATTTTACTTTGTTTGTGGGTGTGATTTTTTGTTTGTCTATTTCGAGTGGTGTGAATATTCTGTTGTGTGTGAATTTACGTGTAGAGACTATGGTTTCGGTTCTGTTTGTGTTTATTTTTATTTTCCACGTGTCCCGGTAGCGTTCTAATATGTTTATGTGTATTTGTGTTTATTTTGTGGCTACTTGGGCGCTAAAGGAGTGTGCGTATATTGCTGTTTCGTAGAGGTTAAAAAGTTTAGTACCAAGGACGCTGCCTTGTGGGATTCCTGCTACTATAGGTTTAGGGGTTGAGTGTGAGCAATTAATTTTGGTTGTGAAGGATCGGTTTGTAAGCTTTGAATAGATAAGTTTGGCTAGAGTGGGAGGGAATTGGAAGGAAATAAGTTTTGACACGAGTCCTACTGTCCAGACCGTATCGAAGGCTTTTTCGATGTCCAGTAGGGTCATGACCGTGACCTCATTTTTATTGAATTGGGTCGCGATATCGGTTGCAATTCTGCACACCTGCTGCACCGTGCAATGTCTGGCTCGGAAGCCAAACTGGTGATCAGGCGTGAGCTTTTGTCCTGTGTCGATATCGTCGACCCGGGAGAGGATGATCTTTTCGGTGAGCTTGGATAGGGTGTTTAAAAGGCTTATAGGGCAGTAGCTTGTGGGTGCAGATGGAACTTTACTTGGTTTAAGGATTGGATGCACTGTAGCAGTTTTCCAGGCAGCAGGGAAGTGATGCAGTTTATTTATGGAGTTTATTATGTAGTGGAGTTGGATGATAGATTTTCTTGAAAGGTTTTTCAGGACAAGCTTTTCTATTTGGTCGGGGCCAGGAGCTTTGCGGTTGGGTAGGGTTTAAATTATTTTGGTTAATTCGGATGGGGTAGTAAGGAGTCTGGCTAGCGTTTTGGTGTCAGTGTGATGTGGTGTATTTAAATATTGTAGTGTGTCTTGTGTTATTTTATCTTGTGTAGGTGTGTTTGGCGTGTGTGTTACGTGTATTTGTTCAAAAGTGTTAGCTATCAACTCTGACTTGTCCTCCTCGGTGATAGCTGTTATGTTGCTGTATATGAGAGTTGGTATCCTGATGTAGTGTTTTTTGAGTGTTGTTGTCAGTCGCCAGAGGGAGTTATCATTAGGGTTGAGAGCGGAGAGTTTTAAGGACCATTTGTTATTTTTGTGCGTTTTTATTTGTGTTTTAATTTGTTAGTTTAATGTGTTAAGGTGTATTCTGTGTATGGGTGTGTGTGTCCTCTGCCATAGCCTTCTGGTGTGATTTCGTTGTTTAATTAATTTTGATATGTGTGGTGGCAAGTTAAGATTGTGTGTGTTCACTTTAATGTTGTGTGTGTGTTTCCGTTTTGCAATGTGAATGGCGTTTGTGAAGTGCTCTATTTGTGCATCGATGTCTTGTGTTGTGTGTATTTGATTGTTGATGGGGATGATCGTGTCTAGTGTTTGCGGAAGTGCGCCCAATTTGTGTGTTTGTATGATGTGATTGTTTTAGTGGCGTTTTCTATGTGATGGTTGGTTAGTTGGAATATGATTGGATTGTGATCTGAGTTAAGCTCGGGTAATGATATGGGGCGAGTGATGTTATGAACATTTTTATTTATGATTACGTCGATGGTGGAGGGCGTATTTCCGTTTTCAGGGTAGTGTGTGGGGGTGTACGCCAGCTCGCTATCCACTGCGCTACGACACCGCACAGTTATGTATCAATTTTTTTTCTTTAAAACAAGATGTGAAAACTTTGAACGCGATTTTCTAGAATTTTCTTGAGAAGTGCACAGAACGGCAAAATATTTATTATTTTTATTGCGTCACCTACCATCTGGCAAAATTTTAGCCAAATCGGTGACCCACACTACGTGGCTTCCCCTTGTAAGATACCATCAACATGTAAAACACACGCGGCCATTTGCAACAATTTTCGAAGCGCGGTTATTACAAATTTTAGAGTCTTCTTGTATTGACTAATATTAAAACCAATGAGTCATGATTTGAATTTGATAATGATTCTAAAACCATAACGTAACGATTTGATAAATCTACTTGTCACCAAGTCTTTAAAATAGAAACGTAAGGGTTTGAAAATCCTGACGCAATGGGTCAATTCCTTTCTGTATCCTGAGCCTTCGAATTTCCTGGAATTTGGGGTTACAAATGTCGAGGCAAGATGTCTAGAAAAGGTTTAATACCGGCACACTAGTAATGCAACCAAGATAACGCGAGCCGTCGTATCAATATTTTTATATACTATGAGTCTCTATAATAGAAACTTAGCGAATTCGAGTTATATCAAATCACTACGCTTAGTTTCCTGTGGCCACGTTGCGAAATTATTTTCTTTTTACAATTCTATAAAATTGTAGTCTCTACGATTACAAATTCTTTTCAGTTTAATCAAAAACAGCTCCCTCACATTGAAAAACAAATTACTCATATACACATCAATCACTCGGCCCATCATTATGTATGCAGCCCCAGTCTGGTGTAACGCACCAACCACCACCATACGACCACTGCAATGCCTGCAAAATAAATGTCTACGAATGGCGATCAACTCTGGACGTTACACCCGAATTACACAACTACACGAAGACACAAACATACCGTACATTAGAGATCACATACAAGACACTTCACAAACATTTTACAAAAACACACAATATAATACAAACACATTTATAAAAAACCGCGACAACAACACTACATGTAAACTCAAACACAAGCTACCCTATCAAATCTTACCCACATTTCTAGAGGGGTTTCATGAGCAAAACACATAACACAAACACGCATAACTACACCGTATACTACTAACACACGCGCACACTACACAACACAAAACAAATTCTCATATACAAAAAATTGTCAACATCCATCATCAACAAATGTAATTATTTTAAAATAGTTAAGTTAGTTATAACAAATTATTGTTTTCAATTAATCAAATGGGTTTTCTGGTACCTCTTTTCCCACAAAATACAATTCCAACACAAAATGTAAAACAACAGAAATCATAACAAATACAATAACACAATGTTCAAGCGCACAACGCAATAACACATATTCTAAAATATACACTCCATTTGTGGGTAGGAGCGCTGATAAAACCAACCATGTTGTCCATGCATTAGTATTTAGTAGTAATGTAATAAACAAATTAGAATAAATAAAGAATATTCAAAATGAAAAAAAAAAAGTCGACTATGGCTCTGTGGGTCGAGCGTTCGAGCCCCGGCCAATGCATTTTTGTTTATTTGAAAATTGTTAAAGTCTGGCCATCGACCGAAAATATTAGTCTGCCGATTTTATTATTATCTAGTCAAAACCGAAAATCGGCTTGGACAGTATTTTGTCTTTGTTATACTCATGTATTTACCTATACCACGATTGATGTAAAAAGGGCCTACATCTCTTATCAAGACACAGTCGATCACCGTATATTTCACGCAAAAGGACCGTACCAACCGCACACCGTATTCTCCGTTATGTATTTAGCAGAAGATGCCTAAAAACACTTGGTGAGACAACTAATACCGTATCTATTTGTATTGCTGGGATTAACTATTCTCTAGGTGTCTTGCCTGCGCTTCCGCTAAAAGATTACCTAGTAGTTTCTTACTATAGCACCTGCAGGTGTTTTCACCAAGCGTAAACACTGTTTAACTCTTCTCCTAGTTTCTTGCCAGCATTTACGCTGAGAGATTACCTAGTAGTTTCTTACTGTAGTACCTGCAGGTGTTTCCACCGATGAGTAAACACTGTTTAACCGTTCTCCAGGTTTCTTTCCGGGATTACCTATTAGTTCTTAGTACCTGCAGGTGTTTCCACCGAGGGTAAACACTGTCTAACATTTCTCCAGGTGTCTTGCCGGCGTTTCCACCAAGGGATTACCTAGTAGTTTCTTACTTTATAACCTGCAGGTGTTTCCACCGAGGGTAAACACTGTCTAACTGTTCTCCAGGTGTCTTTCCGGCGTTTCCGCCAATGGCTTGCCTTGTAGTTTCTTGCATTAGTACCTGCAGATGTTTCCACCGAAAATAGAATTTATGTAACAGCCCTCTAGTTATCTCACCAACGAAAATAAATACTGTTTCGAAAACTGATTACCCTATCACAGAAACCTAGACATAACCTCCACCGGGCTATCTGGGACCCGCACGCTCCGTCTCCGCCCTTTTTCCTTATTCCTCCCCAATACAGTACCAAAGTTTCCCCTTCTTTTCTGATTGGAGCCCGAGCAAAAATTACCGCCGCGTGCGAGAGGAACGAAACGAACGAAACGACGTTACAACACACAAAAACTCAACTTACCACCATTTATAACACTATGGCAGAGAACACACTTACCCACATACAGATTAAACATATAAATACACAAATCAAAACACAAAAACAATACATGGTCCCTAAGACTCTCCGCCGTCAACCCTAATGATTCTGGCGGCTGACAAAAACTCTTCAAAAACCATTCACAAGAATATCTACACTTACATAAAATTAATTTAACTACAATAAGTGACGAAGACAAAGTAAAAATGATTGCAAACACGTTTGAACAAATACACGTGACGCACACCCCAAACACACCCTCACAAAATAAAATCATACAAGATACACTACACTTTTTAAACACCCCGCATTACACTGACGCCAAAACGCTAACCAGACTCTTTAAAACCCCATCCGAATTAGCAAAAATAATCAAAATATTACCCAATCGCTAAGCTCCCCTTCCAGACCTAATTGATAACCTTTTAGCTTAAAACCTATCCAAAAAATCCATCGTCTAACTCCATTACATCATAAATTCAATAATAAAACTTCACCACTTCCCAACTGCCTGGAAAACTGCTATAGTCCATCCAATCCTACAACCAAGAAAAAAACCTTCATCTCCCTATCAGCCATAAGCCTAATAAACACATTATCTAAACTAACAGAAAAAATCATCCTCTCCCGGGTCGACGATATCGACACACGACGAAAACTCACCCCTGATCACCAGTTTGGCTTCCGAGCCAGACATTGCACGGAGCATCAGGTGTGCAGGTTTACAACCGATATCGCGACCCAATTCAACAAAAATAAAGTCACGGTTATGGCCCTACTGGACATTGAAAAAGTCTTCGACACGGTCTGGACAATAGGATACAGGCCAAACTTATATCCTTCTAATTCCCTCCCACTTCAATCAAACTGATCTACTCATATCTCACAAACCGACCCTTTACAATTTCCTCCTACTTTAACCAAACATCTATACTCATACCTTTCAAATCCTAAACCTATTTTAGCAGGAATCCCACAAGGCCTTGGCCCCTTCTTCATTAGCGATATCCGCACGTTCCCAAATATCCATCCATCTAGGTGCCATGTCTGATGCAGACGTCGGCGATCATGAAACTCCATAAATTGCGAACTTCTGCAGTTCGCACAAAGTCTTCAAAACACTCTAGTCCCAGTTCATTTTGTAAACAAGAAATTAGTGATAGTCGCTTCCTTCCGCGCATAGCTTTGCCCGGTATTTTACCATTTAATATATCCCATTCCACACCTTTGTCCCGTATTAAATGACCAAAAAATTAAAATTGTTGTTTTCAAATTTTACTCACTTTTTTATTACTAATTTTACTAGTCCACTTTATTTTTAAACACCATCTATATATATATATATATATATATATATATATATATATATATATATATATATATATATATATATATCCACATCTCCGCGGCTTTTAATTTATCTATCATAGTATTATTAATTGTCCATGACTCTGAACCATACGTAAGCACACTCCATATGTAGCATTTTATCAAGCGAATTTTCGTTTTGTTACATATGTTATTTGCCAAAAAAATTTTCATTTTATTGAATGCTACTTTAGCCAGTATTATCCTATTATTAATATCTGTTTCGCATTTCCCATCATTGGTTATAATACTTCCGAGGTATTGATATTGATGTACGTGTCTCAGTTTATCTTCTTGTATTTTTATTACACTTTCTTCCGTTTCTCGCTTTTTTCCTATTATCATATATACCGTTTTTTCCGTGTTTAATTGTAGCCCCCACTCATTGCTAATTTCTACTATTTTTCCTAATAGTATTTCCAGCTCTGCCGAACTATTAGCTAATAGAATAGTATCGTCTGGGTATCTAATAGTATTTATAAGTTTGCCCCCGAATTTTGCAAGTGCGATTATGAGCTTTTCATGGTTAACCATATCGAAGGCTTTTTTATAGTCTAGAAAACATACATATATTTTATTGTTGACTTCCACACTTCTCTCTATTATAGTTCTTAACTCAAATAAGGTATTTTTTGGACCTTTTTTCGCCGTAAATCCAAATTGTACATGTGGGATTTCCGGTAGTAAAAATTTCTTTAATCTATTCAGTAGAACTGTAAGAATTATTTTACTGATCGTTCTATATTGTTCGAAATATAAAATTTCAATAGGAATTTTTATTTTTAAAAACTTTATTCACGAAGTGTACAGATAGCTCTCAGACATGAGAATGCGTTTTACAATTTCTTTTTCTCTATATAGTTGTGTTATCATTTGTTATGCCAAATGTAACGAGTCAGCAGAGATAAAGCGTAATATAATATAATCAAAGATACATAGGTATATTTAACTCCTCCTTTGTTAAAATGGAGCTTTATCTTCTTCTTTGTTTAATTCCATTAATTCTAAATTTGGGCCTTTTATTGCCTTTATTCTTTTACATTTATTTCTTTTAATAATAATTGTCATTATTATTACACTTATAATAGTAATTATTATAGTTATTGAATTAATTATGGAATGATGGTTTTGTTTTGTTTCTAATTCTTGAATTTTAGGTATTTCGTTTATAATAACATTTTGTTTATCAATTTGTTTTAACTCAATAGTTTTATTACTTAATTGTTGGTTATTGATATTAAAATTATAGTTCTCAAAAATGATTTCTTTACTATTCTTTGCGTAATTTTCCAAGTTATATTCGTTTTTGTTTGTTCTGAATTTATATATTCCAATAATTTGTATATGTTTTTCGTAGTTTTTACATTTGATATTCAAGTTTTGATTAATATTACTAGCTATTATTACAATGTTTGAATCTTTAATTTTTATTATAGCAAAGCTTTCGTAGATTTGGTGGTATAGACATTTATCGTTATTCTGCAGATTGACAATGTTAATTATACATGTATTTGTTTCAATATAATTCGTTTTACATAAATAGTTATTTTGTATTTTAATACAATTTTCCATTATTACAAGTTTATTATTATTACTCATAATTAATTCTTTACTTATATCTAACATATACATTTTGTTATTATTATATATGGGTATAGGGGTTACTTGAATAAGTTTTCTATTATTATTTATATATATAGGTATTTGTAGCAAATCTTCTATCATTTCATCTTCTAATTTACAATGACTGGTAATTTGTGTTGAGATATCCCAAAAATGTATGTTAGTGTTTTGATTAATGATCTTTCTTAGTTCATCTAATGTGATTATTGAGGAATGTATCTTATTCAAGTTGCAAAAAGTAAGGCTAGTTTCTATTTCTGAAATTATTTCGACTAAATTTATTGTTAATAAAATTAGCTGGTTTATAATATCTTTAATTACAAGTGTATTTTCCCAGTTCATAATTTCTTTCATTAAGTTTTCTGTTTGCATGATTCTTGATTTCAAAACAAGTTCATTGTGTTTGATATTTTCTATTTGTGAATTGAATTTATTTATCATTTCCTTGTTAATTCTAATTGTTTCTAAATTTTGTGATTGTAATTTATTCTGATTTTCTTTTATCTTATTGAATATTTCTTCGTATCTTTGTTCGTCAAAAGCATCGAGATTTCCAGTTATTGATTTGATAATACTACCTAATCCATTTATTAGTCCTCTTTTATTTCGTTTCGGTTTGTTAGAGATATTTTTTATTTTAGTGTTTAAGCGTTCGCAATTAAATTCTAAAATATTTATATAAGTTTCCAGTTCTTTTTTATAATTATTATTAGTATTATTTGGATTATTGATTCTAATAAGTAATTCATTTTTATGATTTAATATTTTAGCGTATTCTATGGTTATACTACTGAGATTATATTTATAATAATTATACTGCGAGTTTACGTATTCAAACACGTTTCCTAATTCTACTATATTTACTCCGGGATTTTGATTTATTTCCTCTAATTCTTCTTGTCCGTTTGTGCATCTGCAACAAATAGTCTTGGTCTTTTTATTTTGTCAATTTTATGTCTTTTGTTAACATTTATTTTTATTGCGCCTAATTTCGGGTTGTATTTTTCAATTTTGTGGATTTTAAATAACGGTTTCTTGATTTTTTGAATTCTTCGTTTTCCTTCTTTTATTAGTATTTGGTTGGGTAATTGTTTTGGTTTATTGCATGGTTTATTTTGTTTAAGAATTCGTTTATTTTTGTTGGTTTGTATATTCTGTTTAACCTGCATATGAATTTCTTTAAGTTTATTTCTGTATTCTGTCAAATAATCTTCCGAAACGTCTCTTGTTTCAAAAATGTTTTTAGTGTTTTCTTTGCCGAATAAAATTTCTACGGGTGTTAGTTTAGTAACGGAACTGATAGAATTATTATATCCAATTAAAGCAAACTTTATTTTTTCTTGCATATTACTGTTTTTAAATTCTGGTCTTTGGTTGACTATTCTAAGGTGCTCTATTATGGTGGAGTGGAATCTTTCGACACATCCATTGCTTTTTGGATTATCCACACAAGTCATATGGATTTTAATTTTGTACATTTTTAATAATTCTTTCATTAAGTTATTATTGAATTCGGTACCGCTATCGTGAATAATTTCGTCAGGGATTTTATACGCGTTAAAATAGTTTGTTAACTCTTTAGTTATGGTTACAGCGTTTAAATTTTTTAAATGGTATATTTGTCCGAGTTTTGAGAATTGGTCGATTATGGTTAAGTATTTTTCTTGTTCTAATGTAAGGGTATCGATGTTGATTATTTGGAAGGGTTGAATGGGTGTTTTTGTTAAATTATCGTTAAGTTGATACGGGTTTCGTTCGTATTTATTTACTTGGCAGAGTTCGCAATTATTAATGAATTTTTGGATTTCATGATACAAATTTAGCCAATAATATTTTTGTCTTATTTTTTGGTAAGTTTCTAATATTCCTCGGTGATTAGTTTTGCCTTCGTGGTAGTTCAAAATGATTTCTAATTGGTCGTTTGCTGTTTCTATATCTTCTAATAAGTTTTCGCATTTAATGAGTTGATATGAATCTTTGGTAAAATTCTTCTTTAATATTTCGTTAAATTTGAGATGCAATTCTCCTTCAAATAGGCAATAATATTTGCATTTAGGTACTAGGTACTCTTTTATAAGGTTGATAATTTCTGTTTCTAAATTTTCATTGTTTAATTTAATTAAAAGTCTCTGTTTAGTGTATTTAAATAATTTTATTATTTGAATGTCTGTTGGCAAATTATGTGAAGATATTATTAATTGGTTTTTCCCTGTATTAATAGCTATGTCTTTATACGTTATTCCATTAATTTCATTTTCTTCGTCAGAATGGCAGGTATCTGAATTTGTGTCACTAGTTTGTGGAATAACACTGTCGTTGTCATTGATATTTATTTCTTCGGATAATATGTGAATTATAATTTGAATGTGCGTGTCCTTAAACGATTTTATTATTAAATTTTTTATAGTTTCAAAATCTATTTTGTCTAATCCGCAACAAATTTTCGGCATGTGTAATTCGAAGATTTCGTTTTGAATACAATAGTCTCTTAATTTAATTAAACAGTTTTCGATTGTCTCTAGTAGGGGTTTCTCAACGTAATAATTTTTGGTTATTAAATGAAATAAACTATTTTTGTTATGAATTGGTTGAATTAATATATTACCTTTACTTTTATTTTGATTTGTTAAGTAAATTTTACTATTGAATTTGGAGTCTATTTGTGCTGCAAAACATTTGGTCATTTTTTTATCTGCAGATATGCAATGGACTAGATTATAATTCTTTTCAAAGATATTTTTATCTGTTTCTTCAATGTGAAATTTTTGTCTTATTCGGGATAGAGCGTCAGCGTTATTATTCAAGGTACCTTTTTTATATTCAATTTCGTGTTTTTCCTCGCTGTTTAAATGTTCAGCTCTAATTTTTATTTCGTTGTTTTCAATTGTATTCAAATTATTTTTTATATTGAAATATTGTAACTTTAGGGTTTTATTGCAAATTTTTACATTGTTGTTTTGAAAATTTAATTGTACTTTTAATTTCTGTAATGCTGGTAGTCCTAGCAGAACGTTAAATTCTTTATGGAAGTCAAAAAGAAAGCATTTAATTTCCTGGTCTTCGATTTTCAAAATAATAAACTCATTTCCTGATGTTTTACCTAAAGCAGTAGTAAAACTAAAGGGTTCTTTATAAATTTTGAATTTCTTATAATTGTTGTTGACATAACTTTTATTTATTAAGTTTATTGACGAACCTGTGTCAATTAATATAAAATAATCTTTTACTTTTAAATATGGGAGTTTACTGTTACAATTAATGTTTAAGATTTCTCCGCGATTGAGAGGCCTTCTAATCCAAAAAAAGAATCGTCTTCGGAATTTTGATTTTCTAATTCATTTATTTGATTATCTTCGGAATCAGTAATAAATTCTACTTTATCATTTTCGTCTTGGTTTTCATTATTGAATAGTTCTTCAGCTACATAGTGAGGTGAGGGTTTTAGTTGTGTTTGGTAGTAGTTTTGATTATTACGTGGATTAAAGGTTTGTCTAGTTTGTATAGACATTGGTGTGGGTTTTATGTCTTGAGCGTTTCTGATTTGTTGTCTCGTGGCGAATAATTTAGGTTGGGTCTTATTTTGTAAATTGATAGGTCCGGTGGGGAATGTTTTTTCAGAATTTCTCTGAAGTGTACTAGGAAATTTCATTTGATTAGTTTTAAGTATTTGGGTGTTTCTCAAATACTGGAAATCGTTTTGTAATAATCTTTCTATTTCATTTAAGTTACTTGGATTTCTTGTCGCCATATTATTTCTGTATGGGTCATTTATTATAGATATAAAATGTGAAACAATTAGTTTTTCAGAAAATGATGTTATTATTAATTTGGTATTATTGTCGTTTTCTTCAATGCTAAGTCTTGATTTGAAAGCAAGAAATTTTTCTTTAATTATTTCTAACAATTTGTAAGGGTTTTTAATATTTTGTAGTTTTAAGATATCATTCATAATAGTGATTGAATTTGTTTTATCTTTGAAATTATTTATTAGATGTTCTTTTAAATCGTTCCAGTTTTGGAATTCAACATCTTTTATGCTATCTAATGCCTTGTCTGTAATTTTACTTTTTATATTTAGAAATGCAATAGCCTTATCGAAATCGTCCATAGGTGGATTTAGATTTCCGAATAAATTTTGAATTGTGTTTACGCCATTGATAAATGAACTTAGTTTGTTTGGATCTCCATTATATTGTGGGATCGATTTTAATGCGAAACTAATTTTATTAGTTCTATCAGCCATTGTTACGATTTCTAATATAGTTTCTAATAGGTCGTTCAGATTGATAGAATATTAGCTTTACAATAAAGTTTATAAAGTTGTACTTACAATAAAATTATGCACAATATGACGTTGGTCATTGCAATTTTCATTAGCGGTGTACTGTTGGTGATGGACTGACTCTCGTCTTGCGGGTTCTGCGTCCGGAGGTTTAACGATGCTGGCACTACTCTTGGTGGCTCTTTGCAACGAAGAACGGAGTTGACGATGCTGGCACTACTCTTGGTGGCTCTTTGCAACGGATTCTCTTTTCTGTCTCTTTGATGATGCTAGCGCTGATTCACTTATCTTGTTTTATATATATCGATTCGCGAATTAACGTTAAAACGAACAAATTGCGATTTCAACGGATTGGTTCAGTTTAATGAATTCCGATCGTAGTTTGTTTCGCGTATCCTACCGACTGCGCCAAATATAAAATTTCAATAGGAATTTTTATTTTTAAAAACTTTATTCACGAAGTGTACAGATAGCTCTCAGACATGAGAATGCGTTTTACAATCTCTTTTTCTCTATATAGTTGTGTTATCATTTGTTATGCCAAATGTAACGAGTCAGCAGAGATAAAGCGTAATATAATATAATCAAAGATACATAGGTATATTTAACTTTCGCAATGATTGGAAGGGTAATAATAGTAGATTTAGTAAGTTCTTCTGGGATTTGTCCCATTTCATAGATTCGATTTGCTAAGCTAGTAATTATTTCAGCTTCCTTTTCGTCCAATGCATCGATCATTTCTATTGTAACTATGTCTGGCCCCGGAGCTTTGTATTTATTCATGCTTTTTATAGTGAACTCGATTTCTTCTTTTAAAATACATTTTTCTGTCCACTTATCTTCTTCACCGCATTGCGTAAAATCTATTTTTTCAGGCCTATTATCATCTGCATAAAGATCTTCTACATATTCTTCCCGTCTGTCTAATATTTCTTCTTTTTCCACTAAAACATCTCCAGTCTTACTTTCAATGTAGTTGTTATTATGAACTTTCTTCTTATTACACATATAGACAATTTTTTTATATGTTTGGTGCGAATGTTTTTGATACAAATCTTCTAATTCTTTACAGTTTTCATTAAACCATTTTTCCTTTGCCTTATTACACATTATTTTTATTTGCTTATTTAGGTATGAATAATCTGGCGTATTTTTCTTTTTTCTTCGTTCTTCCATTTTGTTTAATATTTCTTCTGACATCCATTCTTTATTTTTTACCAACTTGGTTTCTTTTGGAACATTTTGTTCGACTGCATTTAAAATTACCGTCTTAATGAAGTATTTATAGGTTGCCAGTTATTATTTACCGATTATTTATATTTTCCTTTTATTTCCGTTATCGCTAGAGTTTTTAGATTCCATTTGTTGTAAGGTATTTCTTTTTTATCTCGTATATTATATTTCACTCTAATGGCTGCTACTACTGGTATATGGTCGCTATTACAGTCAGTTGTATTATTATTGCTACACCTTTTTCATGCTTTGTTCCACCTGAGTAAAATAAAGTTACATCCTTATATAGTACTTTACCATTTCCGGATAGTATGCAAAATCTGTTTCTTCTTCTTTTAATGTGACATTTAATTTTTATTAATAATAAGTAACACTTCCTTTATCGTATTGGCATAATTTTTCTTTTTTCCACACCAAACAAAACAATATTTTTCTTTCTAGTTTCCCTCTGCAAATCTTCAATTATCTTTTCTTGTTTTTCCCATTTATTTTTAAGCATTGAGTTTTCTATTTCCATTTCCTTAATTTTAGTATTGATACTCACATGTAAATTATCAGACTTAGATTTGAATTCACATTTAATTCAGATTTTATCTCATCTAATTTATTACAAAATCTCTCATCCCTGCTTACTATAAATTTTATCAATATTATTGTTTAAAGATTTGTATTATAAAATAATACACAGTTGGGAACACTGCAGGCGAAACGACTTAAACTAATAAGTTGTTTAAAAGCGTTTGCACACAAATATGCTAAACTCGACCTTATGGTTCTAATCTTGCAAACAATTGATTTAAATAGTTATTTTGAGTTTCTAAGGGTCAGTATTTTTAAACCTTCTTAAACATTAACTTATTAAATTACGCTATTAACACTTGCTTCCTTTTATATTTCACCAGTTCACTATTTATTAACTTTTTAATATCAGCTTTCACAGATAACCTTCTATCATCACTCAACAGTCGTGCCATCACAAATATCCCCCCCCCCCCCAATATACACACAGCAAAATACGCCGACGACACCACAATATACTCAGACTAATTTAACGCCCTAGTAGCCATTAAATAAATACAAATACACATAAACATACTACAAAAATACTGGGATAAATGGAAAATTAACATAAACGCCAACCAAACCGAAACCATGATCTACACACGTCAATTCACAAACAACAGAATAGTCACACCACTTGTAATAAACAATCAAAAATCACATCCACAAAAACAATAAAATGCATTGGAATACACTTACACAGAACACTAAAACACGGCCCATTCATCAAACAAGCATCACATAAAGTACGTGCCGTCATTAGCAACCTGTACCCCTTCCTAGTAAAGAACAGTCCCTAATCCACAAAAAAAAAAAACGAAATAATGATCCACACATCAATCATCCGCCCAATCATCATGTACGCAGCCCCAGTTAGGTGTAATGTACCGGTCACCACCATACTACAATTGCAACGCCTCCAAAATAAATGCCCACGCATGGCGACCAGCTCTGGAAGGTACACCCACATTACACAGCTACACGAAGACACTAACATAGCATGCATGACAGAATACATACAAGACACATCACAATTTTATAAAAACACACTACTTAATCCAAATATACTTATAAAAACATCACACATACCCGCGACAACAACACTACACGTAAACTCCTGCACAAGTTACCAAAACCTAACCATATTTCTAGAGGAGTTCCATATCTCATACACAACAAATGTACATCAATCATCAACGTAAATGTTAATTTTAATTTAGTTAGACTAGTTTTAAATTTTTTAACAAAAAAACTTCATGTGAAGATAAATGGGTTTTGTCCCCCCTTTTCCCATAAATACAATCGTAATACATTGCAAAATAAAAAAAGGTCAACATTATATAACCTTCTCCAAACCTAGCAAGTTTAGTATTTAAAGTTTATTTTGAAAAAGCTTATTTTGAGAGTTATTCTTGTCTTTCTGATTTTGTTAAAATTTTTGGAGGTTGTTTTCACCCCTTAGAAGTTAAAACGGGCCAAAAAAAAAAACGTATTTATTATTTTCTCACAAACTACAACATACTACAGTGTCATTAAAATTGTTGAGACCCACCTCGGGATGTTTCCTTGGTATTGTTCTGTATAAGTGTATTCCCAAGTACTTTACTTTGTTTGTGGGTGTCATTTTTTGTTTGTGTATTTCGAGTGGTGTGAATATTCTGTTGTGTATAAATTTACGTGTAAAGGCTATGATTTCGGTTTTTTTCTTGTTTACTTTTATTTTCCACGCGTCCCAGTAGCGTTCTAATATGTTTATGTGTATTTGTGTTTGTTTTGTGGCTACTTGGGCGCTAAAAGGGCGTGAGTATATTGCTGTGTCGTCTGCATATTGTGCAATGTGTGTGTTCGGGAATGTGGGTATGTCGCTGATATAAAGGTTAAAAAGTTTAGAACCTAGGATGCTGCCTTGTTGAATTCCTGCTACGATAGGTTTAGGGGTTGAATTTGAGCTATTAATTATGGTTGTGAAGGATCGGTTTATAAGGTATAATAAGTTTGCTTAGAGTGGGAGGCAATTGGAAGGAAATATATTTTGCCATAAGCCCTACTGTCCAGACCATATCAAAGGCTTTTTCTATGTCCAGTAGGGTCATAAATGTGACCTTATTTTTATTGAATTGGGTCGCGATATCGGTTGCAATCCTGCACACATGTTGCACCGTGAAATGTCTGGCTCGGAACCCAAACTGGTGATCAGGGGTGAATTTAGTTCTGTGTCGATATCGTCAACCCAGGAGAGGATGCGTTTTTCGGTTAGCTTGGATAAGGTGTTTAATAGGCTTGTATATAGATTTAAAAGTTTAAGACCAAGGACGCTGCCTTGTGGAATTCTTGCGGCAATTAATTTTGTTTGTGAAGCATCTGTTTGTAAGGTATGAGAAGACAAGTTTGGTAAGAGTGGGAGGGAATTGGAAGGAAATAAGTTTTGCCACGAGCCCTATTGTCCAGACCGTATCTAAGGCTTTTTCTATGTCCAGTAGGGTCATCACCGAGACATTATTTTAATTGAATTGGGTCGCGCTATCGGTTGCAATCCTGCACACCTGCTGCACAGTTTAATGTCTGGCTCGAAAGCCAAACTGGTGATCAGGTGTGAGTTTTCAATATCGTTGAGAGAGGATGATCCTTTCGGTGAGCTTGGATAAGGTGTTTAAAAGGCTTATGGGGCAATAACTTGTGGGCGTGGATGAAACTTTAATTGGTTTAAATATTGGGTGAACTGTAGCAGTTTTCCAGGCAGCAGGGATGTGGTGCAGTTTGATTATGGAATTTATTATGTAGTAGAGTTGGATGATGGATTTTCTTGAAATGTTTTTCAGGATAAGATTTTCTATTTGGTCGGGGCCAGGAGCTTTACGGTTGGGTAGGGTTTTTATAATTTTGTTAACTCGGATGGGGTAGTAAGGAGTCTGGTTAGCGTTTTGTTGTCAGTGTGATGTGGGGTATTTATATATTGTAGTGTGCCTTATGCGATTTTATCTTGTGTGGGTGTGTCTGGCATGTGCGCGACGTGTTTTTGTTCAAAAGTGTTTGCTATCAGCTCTGACTTGTCTTCGTCGGTGATACCTGTTGGTGGAAACGAATTTGAGAAAAATTCATCGGGCCTCGCCGGGAATCGAACCCAGAGCCTTTGGATAGACGCTAGCGTCTATCCAAAGGCTCTGGGTTCGATTCCCGGCGAGACCCGATGAATTTTTCTCAAATTCGTTTCCACTGATTAATTCAAATTACGTTGGTACTATTTCCAACTAAAAGTCTATCCCATCATTGTTCATAAAAAAACATAAAGATACCTGTTGTGTTGTTGTGTGTAAGAATGGGTGTTCTGGTGTAAGGTTTTTTGAGTGTTTTTGTCAGCTGCCAGGGAGAGTTATCATTGGGGTTGAGAGCGGAAAGGTTTAGGGACCATGTGGTGTTTTTGAGTGTTATTACTTGTGTTTTTATTTGTGAATTTAATGTGTTAATTTGTTTGTCTTCTGCCATAGTCTTCTGGTATGATTTCTTTGTTTAATTAATTATGTTATGAGTGGTGGCAAGTTAAGTTTGTGTGTGTTCACTTTAATATTGTTTGCGTAATTCCGTTTTGAAATGGGTATGTCGTTTGTAGAGCTGCTATTTGTGTATCAATGTTTTGTGTTGTGTGTATTTGATTGTTGATGGGGATGATCGTGTCAAGTGCTTTGCGGAATGCGAACAGTTCGTGTGTTTGTATGATGTTGTAACCTTGTCACTTATTTGCCGAACCCTATTCAGACATTATTTTGGTGGTCGAGCCATCTGGCGAATTACTCGCGCGATTTGGGCAAACTACGAACAATACTAATTAAACGAGCTATTGCGGGAAAAACTTTGTAGATTCTGGAGAAAAACAAAAGAACTCTCTCATCGGTAGACCAGGTAGCTCGACAGACGTCTTGCAATTTCAATGTCATTCAATATCAGTATTTTTTTGTTGATTTAACGTTAAATTCATTTTCCGTGGCTGGGTCTCCGTCAAGCAACAATTTCGAGTTAAGTATTCCCATTATTTAACTATTAACTATGATTTTCTGATCTGGTTGTGGATTAACCGGAACCCAACTTACAACGCGGTTCCGGGGTTGTAATTTATTTTTGCATACGTACACATCACCTTTGTATTTATCATGAATAACTCTGCGTAATTTTATTCAACTCCTAATATCGAGTTGTCTGGTTTTCTAGAATCAATATAAATACCGTGTTACTGGTTCCTCACTTTTGCAATTTATCATTTTACCGTAACTTTGTTTATCACTTCACCTCTATGTTGGTATTCACGATTGGAGTTGTAGCTATAATTTTAAGTTGAGTATTCAAATCTCGATTACCGTCATTCTTTAACTTACTTTTGAGCCGTCAAGTTAGTATTGCGTTTGTAAGGCACATTAACGTACCGTAACGCGTTCTAGTTTCGTCTATCTTGAATCCAGTCAGCCGAGAGTTTATCGTGTTGAGACGAACGAGAATTAATATTTAGTTTATCAGTGTGCCGATCGCATGGTAACTTGACGTACTTTTATTTTTATTTAATTTACATCCCGTTATAACTATTAGTTACAAACTCAATTCCCGTTACTATATCGTACATATCTACTATCTGTGCTTAAGGCAATTGGTAACGGCATTTCGACGTTATCGTACTATTACCATACGTCAGGTGTACGACCTTGGTACAAAGCCGTACTGGGAGTTTACTATTGCCAAAACCAATGTTTTGGCAAGGGAAATAATCCGAAACCAAGCCGAAGAGAATTCCAGAGTTTGGGAATTCTAATTTGTGCAGTGACCCAACTCGTGGACTCAGCAAATTCACAACGGAATACGAGCGGAGCGCTTTCGCCTTCAGGACGTTCGGTATCATCCGGACTGGCACCCTAAACAAAAACATTTTGGAGCCCTAGCCGATGCAGCCCTCTCCACTTACATCTGGACTAAGCCGTCTCCCCTTCTGTATAAGTATAGCCACACGTATTCACTTTAGTTGGTACCATACTCTCACATACGGTTCTTAGTTTATTGTCAATAATCTTTATTTAATTGAGTTAAGTTAGTTTAACCTGTAATTGGCTTCAAATGCCCAATTAAGTTACACTTAAAATCTTGTCAAATATATTTTTCATCGTCAAAAGTATTGAGTATTTGATCGACCAAGCTGTAAGCTGCGAAAGTCAATACAATGTGATCATTTTAGTGGTGTTTTCAATGTAATGATTGGTTAGTTGGAATATGATTGGAGTTAAGCTCGGGTAATGATATGGAGGGAGTGATGTTATGAACATTTTTGTGTAAGGGTTTAGGTACAGTCATAATTTTGAAAAAATCGATTTTAAAAAAAATGATACTTTTCGAAAGAATAATCCTTCGACTATCATTTTTCAAAATTTCAAATTGATCCGACATGTAGAAGTATTTTATTTCGACCACCGAAACGAACAATGCACGCCGTCGCGCTGCGACTGTGGGGCGCTCCAGCCGCTCCGAACGCTATCTCTCTCGCGCAACTTATCACCACTACAATTACGATCACAAACTGTGTCCAGTAGGAAGCGATTCTTGGTGCACCTGGCAGCGGGCGGCCGTCAACAACAGCATGGATTCATTCCAGCATAAATATCTTAAATTTCCAGCTGATGTCTGCAAAGCCATAAAGCTAATTTATGCTGACTTGACGAAGCAGGAATTACTCGAACGCTGTGTGGGTGGTTTCACGCAAAACAACAACGAGAGCTACAACCAGCTGATTTGGAAAATCTGTCCAAAAACCCTCCCAGGAAGCTCAACGATTGTCCAAATTGCAGCCTGCACAGCAGCTGTTCTATACAACGAGGGATTCTACAGCATCCTGATGATCTTCCAGGCAATGGGGGTGAACTACGGCCCGAATATCTACAGATTTGTTGCCAACAAAGACGAACAGCGGATAGCGATCTGCGACAGGCGCGCGCACGCGGCTACCAGGGTGGAGAGAATGCGGCGAAGGCAAGAGCGAACGAGGTCCTTAGAGGATTTCCTGGACTCGGAAGGACCTCAGTACGGGCCCGGAATCGATGATTAACTGTAAGTCCATTTTTATGTACGTACGGAACATTTTTATGCACTCTAAACTTCAAAGTCGTTTTTCTCGAAACGACATTTTTCAATGCGGTGGACATGATTCCAGCCAAAGTTGTGAACGGATCTGGATGAAATTTGGCTTGATTGTTCCTCATTTACTTTTTGTGTACTTGAACGAAGGAATTTACGTTCCGATAATAATTACTATTTTTTTGGCATGCTGAAAGAGCCAAATTTCAAGTAAAAAAACGCACTTTTTTCAAACGGCCGCCATTTTGTTTACCATCGATGAAATTAATTTTCCTTCGTCCAAGTACAAGATTGTTTCATAAATTGATGGGGCCAATATTGATTTTGTGTTTCAGATAAGCAGTACGACCTCGGGGATGACCACCGCAAACCCGTTTCCCGGAAAGGCGCCCCTTGTAAGCGGTTTTTTTTTTACATTTAAAAAAATATTTTCACAATAAAAAAAATTGTCAAATGAGGAAGAATAACAGGCCTTTCCAACGGTCTAATTGCTTTTTTCCTACGATCAATACTTTTCGAGAAAATAAATCCGAAAAACACCTAAAAATCGCGGCTGTGACTGTACCTAACCCCTTAAGATTAGGTCGATAGCGGAGGGTTTACTTCCGTTTTCGGTGTAGTGTGTTTGAGTGTAGTATGATAGCGACGTGTGAGTTTATGTATGATTTGAGTGTGTTGCCGTTTGTGTTGTTTATATTGCAGTCCCAGACCGCGTGTCTCGCGTTAAGTTCGCCGATCATCAATGTTTTGTTTTTGTATAATAATGTTGTGAGATCTGTGGGTGTGAAGTTGTTTATTGGTCTGTTGTAAGCAGCGTAGATTACTGTGTTGTCTGTAAGTGTTATATTTAGTATTTCTAGTGTAGTGTGTGGATTTGGTATCAGTGTGTGTGGTATGTTGTTTTTGACTAACACTGCAACGCCCCCAGAGGGTACCGGACCCTGCTATGGTCGGTCAGCTCTTTAGATTGTGTATTTGTGTATTTTAAATTTGTGTGAGTCTTTGAGTTTTGTTTCGTTAAGTAGGCAAATGTGTATGTTGTGTGTTTGTAGGAAGTGGGTAAGTTCACCTACCTTAGCCATAACTCCATTGGCGTTCCATGAACAGATGTTTAGTATTGTTTTATGATTAAATGTTGTAGGTGTGTACATTTTTTGTGAATGAGAGGAATATTGTGAAGTGTTCGTTGGAGTTTTGAGCTTTGCTTAGTGCGTTGTGTAAGTCTTTAGTTTCATCATTTCGGAGAATAATTCCGTCAGTTCGTCAATGTCGTTACTTTCTTCGCTGCCCTGTGTCTGACGCTGTTGTTGTGATTGTTGTAGTGGATTGATTGTGGGACGAGGTTTTATTTGTTTTGGGATTGAGACCGCTGAGAGGTCATGTTTTTTAAGAAGGGTGTTTTGTTTAATAGGTTGGGTTTGACGGTTAGGTTTCTTCCAATGGTTGTTGGAAGGAATTGGTGCGTCTATGTACGTAGTAGTCTTCGTAGTCGGTGGTCTGTTTGATTGCATTATTTTTATTTTGTTTAAATAAATGGGGTATTCCGTATAGTTTGCCGGGTGTGGGCCTGTGCAGTTGGCACATGCAGCTAGGATGGCCTGGGTCTTGGTGTATGTTTGGGTAACGTGGCCCGGCGCACACTTGAGGCACCGGGGGCGGAGTCTACAGTTTGCTGTAGCATGTCCCTACTGTTGGCAGCGATGACACTGGATCACGTGTTTTTGGTTCACGTTACGCTCCCACTCTACCTTCACATGGAAAAGTATTTCGATTTTGCGTCATTGTTTAGTGTTCTTGTAGTTTTTGGGATGTGTTCTTGTCATTTTTGTTATTGTCGGAGCCTTGGATGTCCTCTTGGGCACTTTGAATTGTCTTCAGCGTTGGGGTGGGCTGTCGTCCCTAAATCTTACCAGGGCTTTCGGGGTGTCGAATAAGAGCACTTACCCTGAAATGACCTATTTCGCTAGTGCTGGGGGTCGCCGGATCCACGTTGGTTCTCGTGGTGTTAGGAGGGTCTACTTTCTCCATTGGGGTGATAGTTTCCCCACTGAATTCGAGCTCCTTTTCTGGGTGAGGTTCCTGGTGGGAGAAGTCGAAGCTACCTGGAAGGTTTTCCAGGGACGAGGATGACGACGGTGCTCCTGTTGGGGTGCTGTCTCTTGAAGTCAAAGGGTTAACCCTAAGGTTATCCCTATTCTTTTTTGCCCTAAGGCTCAGTTTTGGTTGATTTTTTGGAACACTTTGGTTATTTTCACAACTATTGTTCATATAGTTTGCCTGTATGACAGGTTTAATTATTGTTTAAACAACAACGAACTTGTTTTTAGCAATAAATTGTACTTTATTTATATCGGACTATCTTCAGTAAATACATGTATACAGTGCAAGTGATAAACTCAGAATGTGGTAGCCAAGCACTCTAGCCGCGTAGCCATTATGCTTGTCTACATAAACGCCATATCTTCGCCACAGTACATATCTGTTCATATCCGTACATATCCATACAAATCCGTGCATATACATACATATCCATACATGTGTATGTATTTTCGGTGGCATCGATGCAAACACTGATATTTACACATACTCATTCGTGAATGCCGCCACTCTCGTATTTTTTTGTATTATAATACTGTATTTGAATGTAATA
Organism: Nebria salina; assembly: GCA_944039245.1. Lineage (NCBI taxonomy): Eukaryota > Metazoa > Arthropoda > Insecta > Coleoptera > Carabidae > Nebria > Nebria salina. The sequence goes on from OX063288.1 coordinate 15,124,977, forward strand.
ATTTGGAATAATAATTATATATAACTATATAATTATTATGAATAATAGTTTATATATATATATATATAATAATATGTCTGATTGTGGACGTTGAATAGATTGTATTTTAAATGTAAATTCTCATCATTGAAATAAAATACTTTTAAAATGAGAACATGTGTGCTATACAAGATGTACCATAACCTGAGGAATATATTGTAATGGCATAAAGCATTAAACGTACTGATTACGAAACAAAAAGATTTTTTTCGAAATAAAGGTAGTTTACTTAAGGAGAACATTTTTAGTACCACTGGATACTATTTATTTTGAATATTGAAATTAGTTATCACCATTATGTAAAGTAATTTATAAACTAAATTAATTTATGCGATAACGTAAGCTTTGTAAAAGCTTAAATTAATGAAGTTAATGGTTTAGGGATGTGTAGGTGAAAATAAAAATTCAAATTACATACTTTATTATTATATGCATAAATCCTCCAATAATTCTGGAAAATTATTCTGAAAAAATGATAAATAACCATTACTATTCATTCTGTTAGGAAGTATGTATAGTCTCAGTGAATATCAGTATACCTTCCCAGCCCAAATATTAAACGAAAATGTATGCTGAAAGTGACTTCCGACAACATTCAACATTTCTTCAGCCCAGACATTTGTGAATATTGTGTATACCATCACAAATAAATATTGCTTCGTCAGAATATGTTACTTCCAACGAAAAATTAAGATTCTCGGCATGTCAGTCGCAAAATCTTATTCGAAAAGGTCATGATCGGGTTCTATTAACACATGAACTCGTTGAATATAATAAGGATATACATTCTTATTTTTTTAAATTATCCAAGTTGTCATTGGCTGTAGTTGGCGAGATATTCTTCTTGTATTACTTGTTAGGTCATTGAGTACCAAATATGACTGCATTTTCAATATTTGCTTGTCTCTGACGAGCTCCACCGTCTTTCTCCGATTAGGTTGCAAAGAACCAGTGTCGTGAAGACACAAGTTGAGTAAGATTCACAAATACGCGAGGACTCGGAAGCCGTCCTCTTGGAAAACGTTCGGCGTAATAAAGCCTTAATGCTGATCTAGTATTTTTCCCTGCTTCGTCATGCGTTAGCAATATATCCACTAACCCATTGTTACTGTAACCATTCTATTTGCAACTATCACAAGGGCGATATCACAACTAGATTATAAGAAACAAAACCACTTTTAGTTACTTAACGAATTGAACAAATATATCTCACCACCCCTGTAACAGTAAAACCGAAAGAGTAATGTGGTCGGTTCCTTGAAACAAAGTTAAATTATTGTATTATGAAAACATTAGTTATTAATTAATACAATGTAATATTTAATATTAAAACTACCTATTCAACCAGTGGTTCAAACTGTTTCCTTGACAATCTAATTTTCGAATTTTGAAATAATTATTTTGTTCCGTGATCAGTATTTGATGACTATATGCCATTCTAATATGTACCTCAAATTATGGTACATATAGTTCGGTGAATATACTGTGTGCGGTGATGATTTGTAATGGGTGGTTTTCTCATAAGATTTTTGTAATATTTAAATGTAATTTGTAGTTTTAAAGAATATTTTGAACTCTCTGTGCTAATTAGCACTTTTAAATCATTTTCGGGAAATACAATGAAAGGAAATTTACTTTGGTTATTGACTAAATTCATTAATTCTAAATGATGGATGAATCTTGTGCCTTTTGATTCTAAAAAATAACCTTCGGTTAAAAAAGCCTTATTTTAAAATGTGCTCCACTTCTTAATCACAGATTTTTTTATAATTGTTTTCTGGATTAAAATAACTATGCTAGTCGTAATAATTTATTGACTCTGGTTCGTTAAGTTATTCGGCAGCAGCTGATCATACACTCATAGTTATATCTGCAATCTATAACCGCGACGGTGTAAGTACGTTGGGTGTTGCTAAATATAGTCTTGCAATGATATTGCAACAAATCAAGCTAGTTGCGTACCGACCTAGTTCAGATTTTGCTGAGCTAGGGAATTCGCGATAAGTAATGCAACAAGCTGCGAAGTAACTAGCAACAGTGACATAATATTGTTTCTTCCGCATTCACCGAAATGTTGCTAGGTCAGGATTTGTTTACAATATCAGCAATTTGAATTTAGGTCGAAGCAGAGTATAAAAACCGCGATGTCGTGTTCAGATTGCGATTAGTAAGTAGTACTTTGTCAATAATTAACTTTAGCTTAAACCATCATAATCTGCCTAATTCACGTATCCCTTGTCTGCGAAACAATATTGTAACAGTATGATTATTGTATAGTACACAAAAAAATTTTAAAATGGTATGCTTGTGACAATCGTTTACGAAACTAGTCTTATATGAGTTGCAATATTGTGTATGAAACTAGAAATTCCAATATTTGGTATTCTTATGACAAAATTTAGTTCGAATATAATACAATCAGCCTTATTCTCGAGGCCCTTGTTTGCGAAACAATATTGTATACGATACGATTATTGTATAGTACACAGGAAATTTTAAAAATGCTATTTTTGTGACAATCGTATACGAAACAAGTCTTGTATGAGTTACAATATTGTGTATGAAACAAGAAATTTCAATATTTGGTATTCTTGTGACAAAATTTAGATTGAATATAATACAATATTTGCTTGCAATATTGTATACTGAACAACACAACAGCTAAGGAGTTAGCTGTTGTTACGGAGTATTGTATCGAATGTAGACATGATTATTATATTTATTCCATTTAAAATAGCTCAAAACTATTTCATATTATTAATTGTCGCTCAAGAATTTGTCTAAATTCATATAATATAATATTGTTATTTTTAAAATAATTGTTAAATTGTTTAAATATAAATTTACTTCGGAGCACTTTATTTTTTTTCATAATTATTTTTGTTTCGTTTAGAGTTGGTGGCTGTGTACATAAGAATTCAACATGTAAAAATAGTTTTTCATTGCGAATTGCCCCACAAATTATTTTAAACAAAAATGAAAAAAAAAATTGTAAAGCTAAATATTTTGCACTCAGATCAATAAACAAAATTAATACTGCATGCTTTAATAATTGCAGAAATTAGATTTGAAAATGTTTAAAATTACAATTAAATAGTACTATAATATTAAAACAAAAGACAAATGAATTTGTGCCGTTTGAAACATGTCATTTATTTATTTTGTGATTCCCTTATTAAAATTAATTAAATTTCTAACTAATTATATAAACTTTTAATATTATAAAAATTGTTTACGCAAAGTCCTAGATTTATTCGCCATACTATTTCCAAATAGGCCGATGTCAAGCATTACAAAAATAAGCACTTATGTTAATAAATTGGAATTCACAGAAATGTTGCGGCCAATTTAATTTTGAATAAGATGTTTACAAATAATTCATGTCTTATTATAAGAAATAAAAATAATCGCACTAATTTGGATGGCGAAGAAAGAGTTCTAGAACTTGTATTTATTAATCCCATATTAAAATTAATCCATCAAGAAATTTTCCCTACATTAATTTTAATTAAATTAATATGTTCAATGTTTATTTATATCATTTTTATGAGCAACTATTTGGTTATGTTTAACGCGGTTAACTTCACAATAAACCATATACCAACTTAATAAATTTTTTTGGTAGCAATGCACGCTACCTTCATTATTGTAAGCGATAAGATATCATTTGATATAAGTTACTGTAAAGGTGGTCACGAGAATACAAAATAAAAACAATATCTTAAAGCACATTGTAAAATCACTTGTAATCAATACAATATTGTTTCGCAAACAAGGGACACAAGAATTAGGCTGATTGTGTATGAAACAAGAAATTCCAATATTTGGTATTCTTATGACAAAATTTAGATTGAATACAATACAATCAGCCCAATTCACATGTCCCTTGTTTGCGAAACAATATTGTATTGATTACAAGTGATTTTACAATGTGCTTTAAGATATTGTTTTTATTTGATATATGAATTATTTGTAAATATTACAAGTGACTTTACAATGTGCTTAAGATATTGTTTTTATTTGGTATTCTCGTGACTAAATTTTGTCATAAGAATACCAAATGTAGGAAATTCTAGTTTCATACACAATATTGTAACTCATACAAGGCTTGTTGCGTATACGATTGTCACAAGAATACCATTTTAAAAATTTCTTGTGTACTATACAATAATCGTATCGTATACAATATTGTTTCCCACACAAGGGACACGTGAATTAGGCTGAATGCATATAGTTGAGAGAGAGTCAAACGCGTGCACGTTCACAATATGAACGGCGTAAAATTTGTATTGCGAATTTTAACTTTTTGTGTATAAATATATCGGAAAGTTATTTAGAACTTTTCGTCTGTTTACAATGTGATTATGCGAGACAAATGCAAGGCCATATCGAAAGAATGTCGAATGAAAGATTAATAAAAAAGATTTATGTGGGAGAAATGTATGGTGTGAAAATGCGAGGTCGTCCTAGGAGTACATGGATAGACATGATTGAGAATGAGCTGCGTTAAAGAAAAGTTGCGAGCAAGAGGAAAACAAAAGCATGTACGAATAATTCAATGAGTTTGAATGAAGCGAATTAAATTTGTAAGGATAGAGTTGAATGGCGAAAGATTGTATGTAGTACGTCATACGCAGAATAGGTGCGAGTCAAATGAGATGGTATGGCTATATCGAGAGAATGTCGAATGAACAAAATTGACAAATAAGATTTATGTGGGACAACTTATGAATAAAAGAATATTAAATAATTACGCCCCCCTGATGTACGATTACTTTTTACCTATGCCATTTCTGCGTACCAAGTGTTATTCATTTAAATTTAACTAATCAAAATGTTTCACCAAGTAGATTTCATATTCGGCTCAAAATTATTTTATACTCACATCACATCTAAAAATAACTGCATCAACAACGACGTGTAAAACATAATTTCCAAAATATATTAAACCGTTTAGGTGTCATGGTTATGAGGTAAAAAAAAATCTAATATAATTTGGGATCAAACGTTGTTGGCGAATATACGCCATATGACGGACAAAGAATCACAATAAAGCTCACATAACATACATAGAACAAAAGACGTATATTTGGCATGAATTGAACAATCACCGAAATACACTGCCTATGATTCCATAATACGAGACACTGCCCATCACACACACTCACACATAACTGCACGAGATATTAGAAAAACCATGAAATGCACACACACTAATTAACAAACACCTTTACCCACGAAATAATAAATAAATCTCCTGAATTGAATGGCTGGGTTTGTGTATGACTTGCGTGAAAGTTAATGTGTGCCGGCCATTTTGTGTAATTCGCCCCCCGGTAGAGTGTTGTTGCTCCCATACCGTATACATATATACATACATACATACATAGGTACTCTGTATGTATGTATGCATGTATGTATGTACATACATCTCTACCAGCAAAATCATCACCCACAAACACTGAATGTGTGTGTGTGTGTGTGTCACGTGATTTATATGGCAGTTTGAGTAATTTAGTGAGCAGTGTTTTGTTTTTATTAAACCGCGTACAGGCTCTCGTCTAATAAATTGCACTGCGATAACGCCCCTGTAGCTACTACTGTATGTGTGCAGTAGTTTTTCTATTGCACCGTGATGCACTTGAAGACAACAGTCAAGCAACGATTCTATACATGCATACGATACATGAAACTATTTGAAAAAAACGCTACCTCAACCATTCAAAGACTTATGAATTTCGTCTTAAAGGATTTAATCAACAAAATGTGTTTCGTATATCTCGACGACATAATAATACTAAGTACATCCCTTCAGGAACACCTAGAAAATATAAATAAAGTATTTCAAAAATTACGTGAAGCCAAACTAAATATTCAATTAGATTAATGCGAATTTCTTCGCAAAGAAGTCGCCTACCTAGGCCACATAATACTTACAGAAGGAATAAAACCAAACCCAGACAAAATTCAAATTATAAAAAACTTTCCAATCCCTAAAACAACTAAAGAAATCAAATGCTTCCTTGGATTAATCGGATATTATAGACGATTCATTGACAGCTTCTCAAAAATAACAAAACCACTAACCCAATGCCTAAAGAAAGAACAAACATTTTACATAGAAAACACAGAATACATAAAATGCTTTGAAAAATGCAAAACACTTCTTTCTAATAACCCTATCTTACAATACCCAGACTTCTCAAAAACATTTTCTTTAACAACTGACGCAAGCAATTACGCAATCGGAGCTGTGTTATCACAAAATCACGATAACAAAGATTTACCCATAACCTATATATCGAGAACACTTAACAATCACGAAATAAACTATTCGACCATCGTGAAACACTTTTTAGCAATAATTTGGGCAACGAAACAATTCCTACCATACCTGTTAGGTTACAAATTCAAAATTATCACAGATCATAGACCACTAGTTTGGTTAAACTCACTAAAAGAACCAAATTCTAAACTGATACGTTGGCGCTTAAAATTGGAGGAATTTAATTACACTATAGAATATAAAAAAGGATGCCAAAACGTTGTAGCTGACGCACTGTCCCGAATTAAACCAGAGTTCAAAATCGAACATAAAAATTCAAATATATTCGAATCAAACAAAACATTATTACATTGTATTTCTAAAAACACCACAATGCACAAAGGTTTCGCATTGAAAGCTAAACAACATTACCCTTGTAAAAATTACCACAACTTAGATAACAAAATTCTCATTCAAAATAATCCAAGATTAATTTGTCATTTAATCACAAAAGAAAATTATAATAATAAACCGAAAATTAAAAATATCAAAATATGTCCTGAAAAATTACTAGACTATTGCATACAAAATGAAATAAACGAATTAGATATGCCAAAAATCTGTTCCTGCCTAGATAAGAAAAATTGGAATAAAATAGAAAATTTAATCAGAGAGATATTTCAAAATTCTAACATCAAAATCAATATTTACGAAAAACCTAACGATAACGACTTAAATCTAAACTCGGACACAGACTCAGTAATAGTACAAACAGGTAGTGAAACTGACACCGTACACTCCGACAACGAAAACCCCATAAACGGCCTAATATATCTAGAAACCCCAATTAATACTTGTAAAAATCAAATAGTCGTTAAAGAAACAAATAAAAAAACCGAAGTCAAAACTAATAAGCTATTTAATAATAAAATACAACGAATACAACTCTATTTAAATAAAATTGATAGTAATAAAACAATCATGAAATTTATTAAAGAATATTTGCAACCCGGCATAACCTATTACTGTCTTATACCAGAAAAATTTAAATTAAACTTTAATGCAGTTTTACAAACATACTTCGACGCAAATAGCTACAAATTAATATCAAGCAAAACTATGAATACCGATATAGAAAATAAAGAAGAACAACAAATGGTTATAAGAAATTATTATGAAGGAAAAACCAATCATAGAGGCATAACGGAAACATATAATAAACTAAAACAGATACATTACTGGCCCTACATGCAAAAAGATATTCAAAATTATATAAATAAATGTAATACTTGTTTAACAGCGAAATACGAAAGAAATCCGATACAAATCACAAATATCCAAACTCCAACAGCTGATAAGCCTTTTGAAAAATTACATATAGATCTATTGTCGCTAGAACAAACCAAAATATTAACTATCGTAGACTCCTTCTCAAAATTTGCAGTAGCATACGTAATAAAAGATAAAAATGCAATTACAATTTTAAACAAATTAATTAAATATTTTACGCACTTCATAACTCCTAAAGAAATTATATCCGATAACGGGTTAGAGTTTAATAATAAAACGATTCAAAATTATTTAGCACTTAGACAAATTAATATTCATTACATCTCCATTGATAATCCAAAAAGTAATGGAATAGTTGAAAGATTCCACTCATTCCTGATAGAACACATGAGAATTATTAATCAAAATCCAATAATCAAAACCCTACAACTAAAAGAAAGATTAAGCTACGTCTTAATAGCCTATAATAACAGCATCCATTCCACTGCTAAAAGAACGCTGCTAGAAATTATATCCGGACAAATAGCGGAACCAAACTTAAAACCAGAAGAAATACAAATCGACGTATATTTACAAAAAGACGCCAAAACATTAAAACAAATCATTGAACAAGTAAAAACTAACATAGAACAAAATAAATTAAAATAAAACCCAATCGAAAAACAATATGAAATTCCCGAGCAAGCCTATGTAAAAATAAATAAAAGAAATTGTGGAAAAATAGAAAAACCCAAATTTAAAATACTAAATGTAAAAACAATACGTCACGAAAGAGGACAAATCATCGACGAAAAAGAAAAGAAACACAAAATTTCTAATTTCAAAACACCCCGACTTGTTACAGACTAATACCCTTCGGGATATCACAAATCATCAAAGATGACACTAACACCGGACTTAACATACTCGAACTAGGAACTGCCTACATACAGGTAAACACCCAAATAATATCACTCCAAATTCCTCTTACCAACATTCTAAAATAATACCATATGCTAGACGAAAATGTAAAGACCTTATATCGAAAGATGCAAATTATAAATTCAAAGAAAATACTGCAACCTATAAAAATACGTTAAATAACATAATGATACCTGTAAAAGATAAAATACAACTTCTTGAACCAAAAAGAACAAAACGTGGATTAATTAACGGACTCGGGTCCATTATCAAAAGCATATCAGGAAACCTAGATTCAACAGATAAAGAAAGATATGACACAATAATAGATAACATAGTTAATAACGAAAATAAATTAACCAATAAAATAAACACCATGGTAACAATCAATAATAATATCACCACACAATTTGATAATAAAATAAAAACTATCAATGAAAATAATCATATCCTAAATACAAGATTAAACAATTTGGAAAAAATAATAGGAAAAGTTTTAGATGAAATAGATATTGTAAAAACACAAAACATTATAAATGAACTAATTCAAGTAGGACAAGAATTTTACTTCTCTTTAGTATTATTAGAAGAAACTATAACCTTCTGTCAATTAAATACTCTATACTTTGGAATAATTAATCACAACGAATTACTAATAGAAATTAATAAAATCGAAAATACCTTCATAAAAACTATCCTATTAAATAACATTCAAGATAACAATATCCTAAAAACTTATTGCTCAATTAACAACAACGTACTAGTTATCCTTATTGAAATCCCATCTAACGTCATTAAAAAGGAAATCTTACAAGCCACCCCAATACCTACCTACTTACACAATACATATGAAACAATAAATGTCTTAACGGGCCCATATACGACATATAACTGTGGAATTAGATCTGTAAATAAATGTCCTAAGATTAACCATAAAGAATACTATTGTTTATCTCAAAACAATGAATACGAAAAATGTCTAGAAAACGTAATCTGTTATAAAGACTTTCAGTTCTGTGAGTACAATAAAATATCATCAATAAATTCAATTATTGAAATAAAAAATTCAAACATAAAATATCTATACTTCCCGAATGAAAAACAAATAAAATATTACTGTAATAACGAATTGAACATTAAAAATTTAAGCGGAATATATCACACTAATAACTGTCAAATTAATAACCAAATCGCAATGAAAAACAATGTCGGAGATCTAATAGATATCCATATGAACTTAACAAAAGATCATATCGAACATATAAAAAATGAAATAAAAAATATCTCACAATTCAATCATAAATTAGAAAATAGTATTTGCCTAGATTCTCCATATAATAATGTTAATACTTATAATTACCATTATGTAATAATCTATGTAATAATCTTAATAATTATTATTATTATAATAACTTGTAAATACAAAGAGTGTCTTAAAAGAAAAATCAAAACACCAAAGTCAAAAGGATTAAGAGCTAAATTTGAAAAATCTAATAAAAATACCAATGAGGTAATTTCTATTTCTAATGAGGGAGGAATTATATAGCAGACTCGCCCCTATTTGCACAATATTAAATTGAATCATCCGGTTTTTGTCATAACTCAGCAAGTTATGGGAATAACATGTTATTCCCATAAAGACACGTACAAAAAGACAAACTTTGTATAAATAGGAAATAAACACAATATTCTAATTACTCTTGTTACAACTAGTGTTAAGAACTAAATAGTTCAAACCATATCTGTATAACTTTGTATTGAAAATAAAATAAATCTTTTTAAAAACAAGTCATCAGATTCTCATACTTAATTGACGAAGTCGGTAGGATAGCCAAAGGCTTAGTGAATCGAAAACACAAGTGTTCAATTCGTTATAATTCACCAAGTCATCGAGTCCAATCATTAAACGTACAAAAAGTACGCATGTTCACTGAGGAACCTTAGCATTTGGACTTATTTATTCTTAATATATACATATATATATATATATATATATATATATATATATATATATATATATATATATATGTATATATATATATATATATATATATATATATATATATATATATATATATATATATATATATATATATATATATATATATATATATATATATATATACATATATATATATATATATATATATATATATATATATATATATACATATATATATATATATATATATATATATATATATATACATATATATATATATATATATATATATATATATATATATATATATATATATATATATATATATATATATATATGTATATATTAATAATAAATAAGTCCAAATGCTAAGGTTCCTCAGTGAACATGCGTACTTTTTGTACGTTTAATGATTGGACTCGATGACTTGGTAATTCGTTATAATTCACCAAGTCATCGAGTCCAATCATTAAACGTACAAAAAGTACGCATGTTCACTGAGGAACCTTAGCATTTGGACTTATTTATTCTTAATATATACATATATATATATATATATATATATATATATATATATATATATATATATATATATATATATATATATGTATATATATATATATATATATATATATATATATATATATATATATATATATATGTATATATATATATATATATATATATATATATATATATATATATATATATATACATATATATATATATATATATATATATATATATATATATATATATATATATATATATATGTATATATAAATATATATATATATATATATATATATATATATATATATATGTATATATATATATATATATATATATATATATATATATGTATATATATATATATATATATATATATATATATACATATATATATATATATATATATATATATATATACATATATATATATATATATATATATATATATATATATATATATGTATATATACACAACCACAACAACTACAACCGAACGTTGTCGGGTCAGTTCGTTTTGTACAGTGACGCACAAAAAGTACGTCTGTACAGAGAGGAACCTTAGCATTTGGCCTTATTTATTCTTAATATATACATATATATATATATATATATATATATATATATATATATATATACATATATATATATATATATATATATATATATATATATATATATATATATATATGTATATATATATATATATATATATATATATATATATATATATATATATATATATATATTTATATATATATATATATATATATATATTTATATATATATATATATATATATATATATATATATATATATATATATATACATATATATATATATATATATATATATATATATATATTTATATATATATATATATATATATATATATATATTAAGAATAAATAAGTCCAAATGCTAAGGTTCCTCTCTGTACAGACGTACTTTTTGTGCGTCACTGTACAAAACGAACTGTTGAGCGTCACTCGACAACGTTCGGTTGTAGTTGTTGTGGTTGTGGGTAAAAACACAAATGGTGTACTTGTTCCTTGCTTGTGGTATAAAACTAAATAAAGTATAATAGCTGGAAAGCTCGCATTATCTTTAAACTCCCAGCCTACTCTCCTAATTCTGGTCAAACAGGTTATGAGCCCAATATTGTGAGAGGCTGTGTGAAACAAATAAAGAAAAAGAGAGTCCCACGTGGCGCGGAATAGAAGTCAGGTTAAGTGTAAAAAAAGTGAAAAAGTGTATTTACAATGTCTGTCGGAATCTCGGTGAAGGGTGTGAAACCTTTCAATGGAACGAATTTCCAAGGCTGGAAAGCCCAAGTTAACGCGTTATACGTCATGAACGACGTTCTCGATATCGTCGATGGAACGAGAAACCAACTTGTTGCGGCAGCTGGAAATGAGGCCGTTATAAAGAAAAACGTGAAGGACGACGCAACGGCGAAGTTTATAATCCTGTCAAATCTCGACGAGGAGCAACAAGTGTGTGTGCTGTCGTGCATTTCTGCGAAAGAAATTCGGGACAAATTGTGTCTGATCCACGAACAGAAAACGGCGACGAACAAGCTGAGTTTGCTACGTTTTCACGCTTATCGGATGAGCGAAACAGACAGTGCGATTCAGCATGTGGCGAAAGTGACGAATATGGCCAGTCAACTAAAGGACATCGGCGAGGACGTATCGGACGCTACGGTAATGGCAAAAATCCTTGCGAGTCTGACCACGAAGTTCAGCACGCTGCAGGTGGCGTGGGATAGCGTTGACCCGGCACGACAAACTATTGACAATCTTCAGGAAAGACTGATAAGAGAAGATACGAGAAGAAGTGTCGGAAGCGCTGGCAGCGACAGCCAAAAATCGACGTGCGCGACCGACGAAAAGTGTTGAAAATAAAAAGTATGACAATAAAAAGTACGCAAAGGAAGTTCAGTGCTACAAATGTCAAAGCATGGGACATATCGCGAGTCGATGTCGAAATAAGCGGAAGCCACGTGACGACGCGGCAAAATCTCGTGATTGTGCGTTTGTAGGAGAAACAAGTAAAGGTGCGGTCGCGTCCGGTTCAAAATGTGCGGGAAACACGTGTGCGCTGTGGACGCAGAGCCACGTGATGATGGCCAATCAAAGCGAGGTCTGGCTTATCGACAGCGGAGCATCAAGGCATCTCACTTACAGACGTGACTGGTTTACAGACTACAAGGAAGACTGTTGAAGAAAACATTTTTTTTAGTTTAGTTTGGTTCCGCCGTCCTCATGTATATTGTTTTTAGTCAGTCTCCACAGTGATAAATAAGAGTCTGTCAATTATATAAAAATATAATTGTATATTGCCTAAATTTAAATAAACCATATTAATAAGATTACTTACTTTCGTGTTTTATTGACTATCATTAATATGGTAGCAGAGCGTAGTTCATAAACACGAAAAGTTGCCAGCATGGAATTCCAGGGGATTGAAAAGCTGCGAGGCGCAGACAACTGGAATTTATGGAAGTTCGTGATCAGGAACCTTTTGCGAGGAACTGAGAATGCATACGAGGTATGTACTGGAGAAATCACGAAACAGGAAGCACTGGCAGCAGAAGTCAACGCAGAGGCGGTGGCAACATACAATGTGAGTATGAAAATATGGGATAAAGCAGATAGATTGGCTAGTCAAATAATTGTGAAGTCCATCGAAAGTAAGGTAATGTTGTTGCTCGTGACATGCGAAACTGCGAGAGACATGTGGGTCAAATTACATGCTATTTACGAACAGCAAACGGAACAGGCTGCTCATACTGTTCAAGCTGAATTTTTCAACTTCAGCATGGATCCAACAGACGATCTTGTCTCACACATTGCAAAATTCGAAGGACTAGTGTTACGCTTACAGCAGGTGAGAGTAAAGCCAGATGAATCGTCTCTCATGGTGAAGCTGTTGGATACGTTGCCGGACGATTACGAAAGCTTGCGACAGGCCTGGTGGGTCAGACCGAATGACCAGAAAACTCTGGCCAATCTGGTGAGCATTTTGACGTCGGACGACAGACGACGCCAGCAGCGGGCAGCCAAACGCGAAGAAGTGGTGGCGCTGATGGCGACCAATGCAAAGATTGATGAGAAAGGTAAGCAGGCGAAAGCACCCCGAAAATTAGCTGATAAAGGTACTGAGAAGAAGCTGTCATGTCGATGCTACAATTGCGGGCTTATTGGTCATATGAGCCGCAACTGTCGGAAGCCGAAGCGGGACAGAGACTCAGGTAGTTCGAAGGTGGACAAGAACAGCAACATAGACCAAGCGTTCATCAGCGAAATTTTAAACACGGAGCTGGACAGCGACTTGTGGATCGTCGACTCTGGGGCTACGGACCATTTGACATTTCGTCGAGAGTGGTATTCGTCGTATAGGGAATTCACATCGCCGGTGAGAATCTATATCGGTGACAAGTCATTTATGAATGCTGAGGGACGCGGAACGATACGTTTTGAAGCAGAGGTTAATGGTAAATGCTTGCCATGTCACATGGAAAATGTTTTGTACGTGCCCGGTGCTCGCAGGAATTTATTTTCTGCCTTGGACAAAGGCTTGGCATTCAACTCAACCAAATCTAACTGTGAGTTTACGAAAGACGGAGTGGTCAAGGCACGAGGCATTAGGTACGGTCAACTCTTCAAGATGTTAATACAAGTGAAGATACCTGAGGTAGTACGCGACAACGAGGCCAACGTATCAGTTAAGGATTCACTCCAAATGTGGCACGAGCGGATGAAACACCAGAACAAGCGTCAAGTTTTGAAAATCCTACAGCAAAATGGAATCGAGGTAAGCAAGAACAATGAGTTTTGCAGTGCATGCGTCGAAGGCAAGCAGCACAGGGTGACATTCCACTCAAGACAACAGCGAGCGACGAGTTGTGCAGACGTTATGCATGCTGACTTGTGCGGCCCCATGGAATCTGCGTCACTCGGAGGGGCTAAGTATTTTGCATGTTTCACTTGCGATTATTCTAGGATGCGATTCGTCTATTTCCTGAAAGAAAAATCTGAGTCATCAGATAAGATTAGGGACATGTTGCAGGTCATCAAAAATAGCTACGGACGATCTGTTAAATCACTGCAATGTGATGGTGGATTGGAATTCGATAACACCACAGTGAAGAAACTTCTAAGTTCGAACGGCACTAGACTTGTCATCACGAATCCTTATACTCCCGAGCAGAACGGCTGTGCAAAGCGAACAAATAGAACAGTTGTAGACTTGGCTCGCACAATGATTCTTGCGAAGGATTTTCCAAAGTCCCTTTTGGTTGAAGCAGTTAATACTGCTGTGTTTCTGCTAAATCGAGTTGGTCCCAGCAATGTTGAGAATAAAACGCCATACGAGTTGTTTACAGGTCGAACTGGGCGCTTGGAGGAGTTACATGTCTTCGGTACCGAATGTTTTGTTCATGTTCCGAAACAGCTTCGGAAGAAGTGGGACTCCAAGGGTCAGAAAGGCACGTTTGTCGGGTACCAGTCGGACATCGCCGGGTTCCGAATTTGGGTGCAACCTGGAAATCGGGTTGTTCGAAGCAAAAATGTCGTCTTCACGCCGGAGCGAGCTGGAAGAACTCAGGCATTGTTTCCATCTGATGTCGACGACAAGTCTGATAAAAGTTCTCGATTTGACATAGTTGAACCGGAGGTGGACGACATAGACGAATTCCTCGATGCAGCCAGTGGCCCTCCATCAGGGAGAGTACTTCGGAACCGGACAATACTCAAGCCACCTGATCGCCTGATCGAAACTATGGTCTCTGAAATGAGCGAACCAAAAAGTTTCCAGGAAGCAATAGCATCAACGGAACAAAAACATTGGAAAACGGCCGTGGAGAAAGAGATGCAGTCTCTCGAAGAGAATTTGACGTGGTCTCTTGTCAAATTACCAGTGGGTCGGAAGGCGATATCCAATGGATGGGTATACCGCATACAACGAGACGCTGATGGTGAAATTACACGCTATAAAGCTCGTCTTGTTGTTCGGGGCTACAGTCAACGCGAGGGTGTCGATTACACTGAGACCTTCGCTCCGGTGGCCAGGTTTGACACGGTTCGTGCGATTTTGAGTATTGCCACCATTGAGAACCTTAAATTGCAGCAGTTCGATGTGGAGTCTGCATTTTTAAATGGATTCTTGGAAGAGGAGATTTACATGCAGCAACTAGAAGGTTTCATCGATGGCAGCGATCGTGTGTGTAGACTCAGGAAGAGTTTATACGGGCTTAAACAATCGCCTAGGACTTGGAACAGGACTTTCAAGGATGTATTGATCAAATACGGAATGACTGAAAGTACGGCCGACTCTTGCCTTTTCTATCAAAATACAGGTCAGACCAAGTTAGTAGTTGTTTTATACGTTGACGATGGGCTGGTTGCTGCCACAAGCCAAGAGGTTATTGACGAGTTCCTGCGGATGCTACAAGCTAACTTCAAGATCACGGTGGCACCAGCTGGACATTTCCTAAACATTCGAATCAAACGTTGGGAAGATGGTTCAGTTGTCATTGACCAAGGACATTATGCAGAGTCTATACTTCATCGTTTTGGCATGGTCGACGCAAACAAGGTTTCCATACCAATTGCAGCTTATTTGGACAAGGAAGATACAGAGTCAACAACCGCCCCATATCGCGAGGCTGTTGGGTGTCTGATGTACTTGGCTGTTGCTACCAGGCCAGATCTTACCTTTGCCGTGAATTACGTTTCCCAGTTTCTCGAAAGTCCTGGAGAGAAGCACTGGACTATGGTGAAACGTATAATGAGGTACATCAAATGCACAACTTACCTTGGTATCAGGTAGAGCGCAAGTGAAAGACATGGGATACTGGAGGCATTCAGTGATGCTGATTTCGCAAACGAACGAGAGACGCGGCGATCTGTAAGCGGATTACTCTTCAAGTACGCGGGAGGAGCCATCACCTGGGCCAGCAGAAAACAGCAGAGTGTCTCACTCTCGACAACAGAAGCTGAGTATGTTGCTGCTAGCGAGGCGGCAAAAGAGGCAGCTTGGCTAGGACGTCTTTTCGAAGAGATCGCTCCGTTAAAGAGTGTTCCAGTACTCTTGGTGGACAGCGCAAGTGGACATCCTGACTAAATCCATTCCTCGAGAGCAAATTGTAAAATGTCATATCTTTATTCATACTGTGATTTCAGAGAAAAACTAACTAAAGTTTTAGGGATGGTGGTGAAGAAAACATTTTTTTTAGTTTAGTTTGGTTCCGCCGTCCTCATGTATATTGTTTTTAGTCAGTCTCCACAGTGATAAATAAGAGTCTGTCAATTATATAAAAATATAATTGTCTATTGCCTAAATTTAAATAAACCATATTAATAAGATTACTTACTTTCGTGTTTTATTGACTATCATTAAAGACAATACTGGTGCTACAATAGCACTCGGTGATAACGGAATATGCTAATCAAAATGTTAATCGACGGAGTATGGCTAGACGCGCGATTCGAAAAAGTGTTACACGTTCCGAAATTACGAAAGAATTTATACTCCGTCGGAGTATGTACGAAAAGGGGACTCAAAGTGCGGTTCGAGAATAATCGGGTCGTAGTAGTTCGTGACGATGAAGTGCTCGGGACGGGCATGAAACAAAACAACGACGTGTATCGACAAATTTAACGGTGTGGCACGACTGGGACACGTTGGGAAGCGCGCAATTCGCGATTTAGCGGAAAAAGGTCTTGTAAGTGGAGTGACAATTTCGGACAAACGTGACGTTTTCTGCGAACCATGTCAAATGGGGAAATCGCACAGGCTGCCGTTCAATAAGAAAATCGAGCGCAATAACAATATAAAACCGGGAGAGAAAATGCACTCGGATGTCTGCGGGCCGATGTAGACAAACTCGGTCGGAGGATCGAGGTACTTTTTAACATTTAAAGATGAAGCGACCGGCTACAGACACGTGTACTTTATGAAAATGAAATCAGAGGTTTACGAGAAATTCAAGATCTTCGAGAAGGAGATTGAGAACAAGTTAGGACGAAAAATGAAGACTCTTCGCTCGGATAACGGTCGAGAATTCTGCAATAACGAGATGGACAAATATCTTGAACAGTGTGGAATTCAGCGAGAGACGACGGCACCTCATAATACGGAGCAAAATGGAAAAGCCGAACGCGATAATCGGACAATCGTTGAAAGTGCTCGCACAATGATAATTGTGAAGAATCTACCGTTAAGCCTGTGGGCGGAAGCTGTAAATTGTGCGGTATACGTTCTTAACCGAACCGTGTGGACGAGTGGTGCAGTAACGCCGTACGAAGCGTGGGCTGGGAAAGCTCCGAACCTCAAGCATCTTCGAATTTTCGGATCAGAAGCGTACGTGCACATCCCCAAACAATTTACGAGGAAATTCGACGCGCGAGCAAGTAAGAAGATTTTCGTTGGATATACCGAAGAATCGAGAAATTACCGAGTCTACGATTCTGAAAAGAAAAAGGTCAGTGTAGCTCGAAATGTCGTGTTTAAAGAGAAGATTGGAGCACAGTCGGCGGAAGCAGACAAGAAACAAGAAGAAAACGAAATAATCATCTCACGACCGAAAGTACGAGAGAATGAGATCGACGTCGGAGACGAAGATGACAACATCGGAGAACGAGGAGAAAAGGACGAACGAGAGAACGAGTCAGACCTTGAAGGTCGAAGAGTCCTACGAGATCGCTCGAAAATTCAGACTCCGAGCATATATCGGTACAATGCAGTTGTGGCCGAGTACGTCGTACCATTGATGTTCGCAGAAGCGACGAATAGCACTGAAGCCTCACAGTGGGTGGTTGCTATTCAAAACGAATTTAAAGCTCACGAGGAAAACTGCACATGGAAACTCGTAAAAAGGACGCCGGAGATGAGACTAATCGATTCGAAATGGGTATTCCAAATGAAGAAGGATGTTGACGGGAAGTCACTCCGATTTAAAGCTCGACTGTGTGCGAGGCGTTTCCTGCAACGAGAGGGAATCGACTTCAAAGAAACGTTTTCTCCAGTGGTGAGGTACGACTCACTGAGAATATTGCTAGCAACGATCGCTGGGAAAAATCTCGAAGTAATGCAGTTTGATGTTCAAACCGTATTCCTATACTGAAAACTGAAAAAGACGATCTTCATGAAAATTCCGGAAGGACTAAAGATGGAAGAAGATCCGAGGAACATCGCGTGCAAGCTCGAGAGGTTTCTCTTCGGGCTCAAGCAATCTCCAAGATGTTGGAACCTGAGATTTATCAAGTTCTTGAGTGAATTTAATCTAAAAGAGTGCGAAGCAGATAAGTGCGTGTTCGCGGGAACGTTCAGAAACGACAAAGTGTATCTGGCGCTGTTTGTCGATGATGGGCTAGTAGCCTCAAACAATATAGTGACTCTTAAGAAAATAATAAAACGTCTGAGTGAAACGTTTAAAATAACAGTTGAGGACTCGAATGTTTTTGTCGGGCTGCAAATAGAACGGGATCGAGAGAGAGAAAACCTAACGATTCACCAGAGCGCGTACACGCGAAAAATAATCGAAAAGTTCAGAATGGCCGACGCGAAAACTGTGAGTGTGCCAGCAGATCCACATGCAGCACAAACTCCAGTCGTGGATAACGACGAACAGACAAGTAATGTACCATATCGCGAAGCAGTCGGATCGCTAGTTTTCCTAGCGGCCGTATCGAGACCGGACATCGCGTTCGCGGTAAACTCAGTCAGCAAGTATTTGAACAAACACAACGATACGCACGGGCAAGCAGTAAAGCGAATATTCGCGTATCTTAGGGGCACGATCAATTACGGAATTGAATATCAAAGCGGCGGCAGCGAAGCAAAATTAATAGTTTTCAGATGCTGACCACGCCGAAGATATAGGAACGCGAAGATCCACGACAGGATAGGTGTTCTGTCTCGCGAATGGGGCCGTTTCGTGGTCATCGCAACGGCAACGATCGGCAACGCTGAGTACAATGGAAGCCGAATATGTAGCTGCATCGGCAGCAGCTCGGGAAGTTATCTTGATAAGAAAGCTGCTTTCAGACATCGGACGTCCCTGTGATGGAGAAACAACCTTGTACGTTGATAATCAAAGCGCAATTCAACTAGTCAGAAATCCAGTATTTCACAAAAAAACAAAACATATAGAAGTTCTTTTTCACTTTAACCGCGAAAAAGTAAATGATAAAAAGATAACAGTCGAGTACGTTCCGTCTGCAAACCAACGCGCAGAAATATTCACAAAGGCATTGCCGCGAGACCGTTTCAAGGATCTATGTTATAAGCTTAACATGATAACGACGAACAAGAAACATTCGAACGGCGGTAGTATTAAGAATAAATAAGTCCAAATGTTTATGTTCCTCTGTGTACGGGCGTACTTTTTGTGCGTCACTGTACAAAACGAACTGTTGAGCGTCACTCGACAACGTTCGGTTGTAGTTGTTGTGGTTGTGGGTAAAAACACAAATGGTGTACTTGTTCCTTGCTTGTGGTATAAAACTAAATAAAGTATAATAGCTGGAAAGCTCGCATTATATTTAAACTCCCAGCCTGCTCTCCTAATTCTGGTCAAACAGTATATATGTATATATATGCGTATATGTATATATGCATATATGCATATATGCGTATATGCATATATGCGTATATGTATATATGCGTATATTTATATATGCGTATATTTATATATGCGTATATGTATATATGTGTATATGTATATATGTGTATATGTATATATGTGTATATGTATATATGTGTATATGTATATATGTGTATATGTATATATGTGTATATGTATATATGTGTATATGTATATATGTGTATATGTATATATGTGTATATGTATATATACGTATATGTATATATGTGTATATGTATATATGTGTATATGTATATATGCGTATATGTATATAGGCGTATATCTATATATGCGTATATGTATATATGCGTATATGTATTTATGCGTATATGCGGATATGCGTATATGCGGATACGCGGATATGCGTATATGTATGTATATATGTACCTATGTATATATGTATGTATATATGTATTTATATATGTATTTATATATGTATTTATATATGTATTTATATATGTATTTATATATATATATATATATATATATGTATATATATGTATATATATGTATATATATATATATATATATATATATATATATATATATATATATATATATATATATATATATATATATATATAAATATATATATATATATATATATATATATATATATATATATATATATATATATATATATATATATATATATGCGTATATGTATATATGCGTATATGTATATATACGTATATGTATATATGCGTATATGTATATATGCGTATATGTATATATGCGTATATGTATATATGCGTATATGTATATATGCGTATATGTATATAGGCGTATATCTATATATGCGTATATGTATATATGCGTATATGTATTTATGCGTATATGCGGATATGCGGATACGCGGATATGCGTATATGTATGTATATATGTACCTATGTATATATATATATGTATGTATATATGTATTTATATATGTATTTATATATGTATTTATATATATATATATATATATATATATATATATATATATGTATATATATATATATATATATATATAT
>OX063288.1:15146787-15201787 GCA_944039245.1 Nebria salina
CCCCCACACACCAACGCATTCGTGCGTCTCACTTGACACTGTTACACATTTCTTCCTTCAATGTTTAAATAATTCTACGAAATTGTTTAAACAGCCCGATATAAATAAATGGTCATTATTGCTGTACTCAAAATTCCATCATACTCAAGATGTGGAGAAGTCACGGCAATATTTCGTTTTAATTAAAAGATGGTTTTGTAAGAAGTGCAACAAATCGTTTGGTTTAAATAAGTATACCAAATTCTTTGTGTCTTCCCCGATTCTGTGTAATTTAATCTTTATTACGACCAAAATTATCCTCTGGTCGCGTTTGATCAAAGAACTTGTTAGTTCTTGCGAACTTACAATACGTTTTGAATTTATGGTAAAAGGCTTTTACTTAATGCAGTCGAGGCAAGTAACGATGGTTTTAAGTTACAGTTATTTATTGTATTATTTAACACTAATATTCGAAAAAAAAAGCTGTCACCTACATTTTTCAACATCTGGTTAGTTTCAAGAAAAAAACCTAAGTTGACCGCCCGAGGGTCAAATATCCCTTAAATATTTGTAATATAATTTATGGTACTTGAAGTAAATAGAGACATGGGGTTTGAGTATTACCAGATGATTTTAAGGGTTGCACGTGTTCGAGTAATAATTCTTATTTTGGCATTTAGTTTGTGTTACCAATTTTTGTAACAACGTTATATATTATTATTATATATATTAAATTATATTATTTAAAAATATATTATTATTTACTTATATAACCGCGATAAATATTACTAATATGCGACGCGTTTCAATATATATATATATATATATATATATATATATATATATATATATATATATATATATATATATATATATATACAGGGTGTAACAGCGAAACGAGCTACCTCGAATAACTTCTATGTTCTTAAAGATACAATAAAATAGTATAAGACAATCTTATGCAGGACCAAGGGGGACATCCTAATATAAAAGAAAATATTTTTTTAAACCAGTGGTTCTCTAGCAACAACACAAAGTTATGTTTTTTCAAATGAGATGCTATATATGTTTTAAGCTCATTCGATAGAGTATTTTTTTCTGAATTTCATTATGTATTCGTTTTATACCCTTACATAAGTAAAATATTGAGAAAAATGCGATTGAAAGTTAAATAAATTTTAATTTTATAGTTATTTTTCAGTAGGCTATGAAACAAAATTGAGCTTAAATACAACGAAACATGAATTAAATACATTAAATTATTTGGTAGATAATTATTTTTGAAAGTTAAAATTGTGTTGCTTCGCCGGGAATCGAACCCAGGTGTCCCGCTTGCCGGGCGGTTGCCTTGACCACTAGGCTACGAAGCCACTATGCAAAGCCACTCAACTTTAACTTACAAATTCATTATTATTTTTGTATTCAATTCTCAATGTTATTACTCTTGTCATCAAGCCAGGCGGTGAAGCCATAGACTTAATAACGCGAGACGGTTAGGCCATACATGAGTAATGACGAATTGAATACCACATGTACACAAGGGTGTGTAACCAACGAAATAACGACAGGTGAACTGTTGGAAGGATGCCTTTATGATATAGAATTACTTTTGGTTTAGTTAAGGGTCGTAATAAAAACTTATTTACAAATGAAAATTCAAAAATTTTACCCTGCAGTTCAGACTAGCTGCTGTGAGCGCTGGTGGTGGTAATATCTCTAAGCTCAACCTGTCAAATCTGTTAGATATTATAACTTTTACTCAACGAATGGACCGATAGCAACAAGGGATATTGTTGAATATTAAATCAAACAATACGGGAGAAGAACTAAACAAAATTGATGATTAAGAGATAAATTTTGAAACATATTCAAATTACAGAAAGTGACACATTGAGTTTCGAGATATAACCACCACATGCGCTCGCGGTAGAACACAAGTAAAAATATTTGAATTTTCATTTGTAAATAACTTTTTATTTCGACGCTTAACAAAACCAAAAGTAATTCTATATCATAAACACATCCTTGGCATGTGTGGTGGCAATGCAACGTTTTGCAAAATTCTTCCGCTTTACCCTCTAAATTCTGCTCGTACCACAATTACTTCACTTTTCGGTCATTTACGCAATGCTAATATCTCATATTGCTATACCCCGGTTTTGAATTTGGAGAAGGGGAAGCTAAAATTTACTCTTTTCAATTTCGCATCTCTATTGTAGGCTCCGCCCACGTTGCCTAAAGTGTGCGCAGGACCACCTCACACAAACTTGCGCCAAGAGCCCGGACACGCCAGCAACATGCGCAAACTGCGCTGGCTCACACCCGGCCAACTATACAGAATGCCCGGTGTACATCAATAAAATAAAAATAATAGAAACAAACAAAACCACACGGACTACCACACGGACTAATAATACATACGTTGACGCACCTGCCCCTTCGAAAAACCACTGGAAAAATCCCAACCAAACAGTCCCCCTAAGACAAAACTTCCTCCCCAAAAAACAAGATTTCCCAGCGCTCCCAACCCCAAAAAATACCACGTATCATCCCTCAAACAACACCCTACCACAACAACAACAACAACAACAACCACAACAACAACAACAACCAATGGACGACATCACTGAATTATTCTCAGAAATGGCCAAGCTGAACGCAACAATAAATATCTCCAACATGCTTGCAGCCATAAAAGATTTGAACATAGCTCTCGCAAAAGCGAAATCAAGCAACGAGCATTTTACAATATTCCTATCATTCGCGCAAAATGTACACACATACAACATTTAAACACGAAACAACACTAAACATCTGTTCATGGAACGCCAACGGAGTAATGGGTAAGATAGGTGAACTAACACACTTTCTACAAACTCACAAGATACACATTTGCTTACTAAACGAAACTAAACTCAACAACACACACAAATTTAAGATACACAAATACACAACGTACAGAGCTGATCGACCACAGCAGGGCCCGATCCCCTCAGGGGGCGTTGCAGTGTTAGTTAAAAACAACGTGCCACACACACTTACACCAAACCCACACACTACACTAGAAACACTAAATATAACTCTTACAGACAACACAGTAATCTACGCTGCATACAACAGTCCACGAAACCATTTCACACGCACAGATCTCACTACATTGCTAAACAAAAACAAAACTTTGGTGGTCGGCGATTTTAACGCGAGACATGCGGACTGGGACTGCAATATAAACAACAAAAACGGTTGCACACTTAAATCATACACAAACTCACACGTCGCTATCACACTACACCCAAACACACCCACACACTACCCCGAAAACGGAAGTACGCCCACCACGATCGATCTAATCATAAATAAAAATGTGCATAACATCACCCACCCCATATCCCTACCCGAACTTAACTCTGATCACAACCCAATCATTTTTCATTTAACCAATCATCACATAGAAAACATTTCTAAAATAATAACTTCATACAAATACACAAACTGGGCGAACTTCCGAAAAACACTTGACACGATCATCCCCATTAACAATCAAATACACACAACGCAAGACATCGATACACAATTAGAACACTTCACAAACGCCATACACATTGCAAAACAGAAACACACACAAAACATTAAAATCAGCACACACAAACTTAACTTGCCACCACACATTACACAATTAATTAAACAGCGTAACCACACTAGAAGACTATGGCAGAGGACACACACACCCCTACACAGAATACACCTTAACACATTAAATTCACAAATAAAAACGGAAATAAAAATACACAAAGACAACACATGGTCCCTAAAACTCTCCGCCCTTAATCCTAACGATAACTCCCTCTGGCAGCTGACAAAAGCACTTAAAAAACCCTATACAAGAATACCCACACTCACACATCACAACACAACAGCTATCACAGACGAAGCCAAGTCAGAGATGATAGCTAACACATTTGAACAAATACACGTAACACACACCCCAAACACCCCCACACAATATAAAATCACACAAGACAAACTACAATACTTAAATACTCCACATAACACTGACTCTAAAACGCTGTCCAGACTCCTCACCACCCCATCCGAATTAACAAAAATTATTAAAACCCTACCCAACCGTAAAGCTCCTGGCCCTGACCAAATAGCAAACCTAATCCTTAAAAACCTTTCCAGAAAATCCATTATCCAACTCCACTACATTATTAATTCAATAATAAAACTTCATCACTTTCCTGCTGCCTGGAAAACTGCTACGGTCCATCCAATCCTTAAACCAAATAAAGATCCGCACTCACCCACAAGTTACCGCCCCATAAGCCTGTTAAACACCCTATCCAAGCTAATCGAAAAAGTCATACTATCCCGGGTCGACGATATCGACACAGGACAAAAACTCACCCCTGATCACCAGTTTGGCTTCCGAGCCAGACATTGCACGGTGCAGCAGGTGTGCAGGATTGCAACCGATATCGCGACCCAATTCAATAAAAATAAGGTCACGGTCATGACCCTACTGGACATAGAAAAAGCCTTCGATACGGTCTGGACAGTAGGGCTCGTGGCAAAACTTATTTCCTTCCGATTCCCTCCCACACTAACCAAACTTATTTATTCCTACCTTACAAACCGATCCTTCACAACCAAAATTAATTGTTCACATTCAACCCCTAAACCTATAGTAGCAGGAATTCCACAAGGCAGCGTCCTTGGTCCTAAACTTTTTAATCTATTCATCAGTGACATCCCCACATTCCCAAACACGCACACAGCACAATACGCAGACGACACAGCCATATATACACACTCCTTTAGCGCCCAAGTAGCCACAAAACAAACACAAATACATATAAACATACTGGAGCGCTACTGCAACAAATGGAAAATACACATAAACACTAACAAAACCGAAACCATAGTCTTTACACGTAAATTCACACACAACAAAATAATCACACCACTAGAAATACACAAACAAAAAATTACACCCACTAACTGCGTAAAATACCTTGGAATACACTTATAGAAAACACTAAGACACCATCAACACATCAAACACACACTATCAAAAGCACGCGCCGTCATTCGCAACCTCTACCCTTTACTTGTCAAAAACAGCTCCCTCACATTAAAAAACAAATTACTCATATATACATCAATCATTCGCCCCATCATCATGTATGCAGCCCCAGTCTGGTGCAACGCGCCGACCACCACTACACTACCACTGCAACGCCTTCAAAACAAATGTTTAAGACTGGCGACCAACTCTGGACGTTACACCCGAATTACACAACTACACGAAGACACTAACATACCATACATTACAGATTACATACAAGAAACATCACGAAAATTTTACAAAAATACACAATATAATTCAAACACACTCATAAAAAACATAACACAAATCCGCGACAACAACACTACAAGTAAACTCAAACACAAGTTACCCTATCAAAACTTACCCATATTTCTAGAGGGGTTTCATGACCAGAACACATAACACTAACACGCACAACAACACTGTACACTACTAACACACACGCACACTACACAACACAAAACAAAACATATACTCATACACAAAAATGTACATCCATCACCAACAAACATGTAAATATTTTAAATTAGTTAAGTTAGTTTGTAAGTTTTAACAAAAATATTGTTTTCAATTTATTAAATGGGTTTTTTGGCACCTCCTTTCCCACAAAATACAATCCTAACACGCAATGTACAACAAAAATTTATAACAAAAACAATCAAACAATGTTCAAGCGCACAACGCAATAACACACATACACAGATATACACTCCCATTGTGAGTAGGGGCTCTGACAAAACCAACCATGTTGTCCACACATTAGTATATAAGTATTATTGTAATTAAAATAAAAATAAATAAAGAAAGTTGAAAATGAAAAAAAATGCCCGGCAAGCGGGAGACCTGGGTTCGATTCCCGGCGAAGCAACACAATTTTAACTTTCAAAAATAATTATCTACTGATTATTTCCTAAAGTTGTGATTCACAGAACCGTTCACCTGTCGTTATTTCGTTGGTTACACACCCTTGTGTACATGTGGTATTCAATTCGTCATTACTCATGTATGGCCTAACCGTCTCGCGTTATTAAGTCTATGGCTTCACCGCCTGGCTTGATGACAAGAGTAATAACATTGAGAATTGAATACAAAAATAATAATGAATTTGTAAGTTAAAGTTGAGTGGCTTCGCATAGTGGCTTCGTAGCCTAGTGGTCAAGTCAACCGCCCGGCCAGCGGGAGACCTGGGTTCGATTCCCGGCGGAGCAACACAATTTTAACTTTCAAAAATAATTATCTACTGATTATTTCCTAAAGTTGTGATTCAAAGAACAGTTCACCTGTCGTTATTAAATTATTTGTTATTTACTTTATAAATAGTGTAATAAAGTAAATAACAAATAATTTCATGTATTTAAGCTCAATTTTGTTTCATAGCCTATTGAAAAACAACTATAAAAATAAAATACGAATACATAATGGAATTCAGAAAAAAATACTCTATCGAATGAGCTTAAAACATATATAGCATCTCATTTGAAAAAACATAACTTTGTGTTGTTGCAAGAGAACCACTGGTTTAAAAAAATATTTTCTTTTATATTTGAATGTCCCCCTTGGTCCTGCATAAGATTGTCTTATACAATTTTATTGTATCTTTAATAACATAGAAGTTATTCGAGGTAGCTCGTTTCGCTGTTACACCTGTATATATATATATATATATATATATATATATATATATATATATATATATATATATATATATATATTTATTTATATATATATATATATATATATATATATATATATATATTTATATATATATATATATATATATATATATATATATATATATATATATATTGGTTTATTTGCCATGAACAAATTTAAAAAATTCATCTCTTGGTCTCCCCACCCACCACGGAGCCGCAATTTGGGACGTCACACCACAAACTGGTGAGATCGCCAGGGCTAACCAGGATATATAGTCCCTTTCACCTGGCAATAAGCTTCAGAACGCTGCGAGCCACTCTCTCCAACGTCTGAAAACTTACCTCCAGGGTCATGGGACTCACCTTACCGGTACACAGAACGTAACGGCAAGCCGATTGGTCAGATAGGGTTAGTATTTGACCGCCCGTTTCGCAAGAATCCGAAGCCAAAGAGGTGTGTTGCTGAATTTCCCGCTCAAGTTTAACTTGATAACGATGTGGTAGAAACTGAAGTTTAAATACCTCCAAGAATGTGTTCCATGTACTCCACGAAAAACGGTTGTTGCGATACCATAAGAGAGCATCACCACGCAGTAGTTCTGGTAAACCTTTCTTTAGATGTTCTCCGGTATATCCACACCCTTCGGCAAGTTCATCGACTCGCTCGAGAAATGCCATCGAAATAGCATCCCCATTTACGAATCTGGTTGATTATTTTCGCCACATCAATTTGAGTACCCATGCTGCTACCGTGGGCCAATATTTCTGCCGGGGCTATATCGGTTTTTCCTGGGTACCGGCAGTTTCACCTGCTGGATATGTGGCTTCAAGGTGCTGGTCAACATAATGCCGAAGTCTTGTTCGTAGATCGTCGGTCGTGCCACTATTGTCGATTTGGTACTCCGCAAGAGTCCCTATCAGCTGCTTTCTGAGGTGGTATATCCCGGATTTTGACATAGTTACAGTTTTGAATACAATTTAAATAATAATAAGAAAATAAAACAAGCCAGCGGTTCAATTTTAAATTAAACGCGGACCGGTCCCTGTTCAGGCGCCATGTAACGGTCTGACTTTTCTCGCGCGGATTAAAACTCAGCGGTACCAGGATCAATAAGACAGAGGACGGTATCAGTAGAAACTGGCGTGTTTTGTATTCCCAATAAATGTTTATATATTTAGAAATAACAAAATAAATAGAAATTTATTTTAACAATATAAAGTAATTTTTACATCTACCTTATGCTAAGACAAACAAGTCTGGTCGGTAGAAAGGAGCCGAGAACGCCCGGTTATGAACGAGTACTCCCATTCACGGTAGGTGAAGATAGGTTTGCAACGGGAACACCCGTCTACGATCTGGTGCTAGGGGCCGAGTACACCCAGTAATGAACGAGAATACCCATTCACGGTAGGTGGAGATAGAGTTGCAAACGAGAACACCCGTCTACGATCTGGTAATAGGGACCGAGTACACCCGGTAAAGAACGAAAACTCCCATTCACGGTAGGTGAAGATAGGTTGGCAAACGAGAACACCCGTCTACGATCTGGTGTTAGGGACAGACAGAGAACACCCTGTTCTAGGTAGGTAGTGGGAGATGTTTCCTGGATGTGAGCCAGGAGCGATCACTGCTATGTGGTTTCACTTGGCCGTAGGCCAATGAGTAGAAGGAATATAATTCCTTCAATATCGTGGTTTCGATCCGAGGATCATGACCAACCGATGCTCATGAATGGAGTCAGCGCTGTGGTTCATCGCGATTTACTGAGCTTTTTTTTTTTGTCTTTTCAGACGATGTCGCATTTGCACAGTGAATGCTCTGGCAGGTAAACTGCCTTCACTGGTAGTTTACTCACTGACACAACAGGAGTTTTGGACGCTTGTAACGGTAATGAACGCATTCAGGATCGTAGTTGCCTAGATCTCTGATAAGTTTATTGTTACTGCTCTTACATCTGGCATAAAATTTTTGAGCTTGTTCGAGAACAAACTCATCAATCGACTTGATATTCAGGTCGCGATGAAGCGTTGTGTTTCTAACAAAATAGTGGGAATCTGTTTTGGTTCTCAGTATTTTGTTTTGAAACACCTGCAGCTTTCTGGTGTTAACCGGAAGGTAGGCCCAGGCCGCTGCTGCATACGTCAGTACCGGTCGCAAGAAACTCACGTAATGCAAACGTCTGCTCTGCAGTGATAACTTGGACCGGCGATTGAGTAATTCGTACAGCTTGCAAAACTGACCAGTTGCTTTGCGTATCACAGCCTTGGTTTGGCTTTTGAAAGAAAGTTTTTTATCTAGGATTACTCCGAGATATTTAACTTCGCTGCTCCATGGGATGGTTGTACTGCCAAGCACTACTGAGTGGGGCAGGGCAGATAACCGCCTCGTGAAGAGAACTGATTCGCATTTCTGTGCATTTACCTTAATGCGCCACTCCGCAAAGTAGCTCTCAAGGGTGCACAGTTGCTGCTGTAGTTTTCTTCTTACAACTTCTGTGCACTGCTATGTGGGCTCGCGTATCGCTTTTTATAGCAGATCGGTAACACAGCGCGGCTGCCTCACCAATCGTGGTGGAGGGGCAGTTGCGCTGTATATTTCTGCGCTGATGTGTGGACTTAGGGTCCGTTCTGCGGTGCGGTGAGGGACGAACAAAATGGGGATAACTCTGTTTGAATGTGTTTTATTCAGAACACAAAAGAGTTATATGCAAAATTCTATGCGTTAGATAAAGAAATTAGATAATTCCTTCAACGCCAACGTATATGCTGTAGACTAGTTTTCACTACAAGTAAATTTCATAACCTAACAATTTATAAATATATTGTTCTGTTAAGTTATTTGTTAGTGTTTTTCGCAGGAGAGGAATGCGCTGGGGTGCATAACATTTGAAGACTGTACCCTTATAAATTAACAGTTGGACACTAGACTTAATTTATTTCTAATACTGCCACAATAACATATGCGTAGCATTTTGTTTGATTGGAGCATCATTCTTTGTTTGCAAATTAAACGTATTATTTCAGATTAGCTTCACTTGTGCATTGTTTGTAGTAAATAAAATCATTTGAACTAAGTTAAAACTGAATAACATACGAGTATCTTATCTATACTCATTTTTTCCTTTTAATTACTGATAACAGAACGTGCCATAGCCTAACCGGGAATGCAGTTCTAATTTAACAATATCAGAAATTATTTTATTGATAACTTCAAAGAAATTGTTGAAAACAAGCAGACAGATACTGAGTGTTTGAAAGATTCCGCCAATCTGTTCTATTATCATACATAGATGCAGTAGGTTTTGTCAAACAAAAATGATTATAAAATTCAGTATCGTTCCAATTATTAAATACAGTATATGCACTGTCGCCGTCAAATTAGGAGCTTGGACCACTAGCTCAGGAGTGATCTGAGGAAGGACGTCTAAATAGGATGGAAAGACTGAATAGGCGTAAGTGTGAGGGAGTCCGCGTAGGAACAAATAAACCTCCGCGTGTGTATCTCACCGTTATATTGAACTTAATAACAAATACAGTATAGTACTCAACCCGTGAATTGTACCACTAATAACAAAAATAAAACAAAAATCAAAAGAATCTAACAAGTCAAATATGTTTAAAGAACAAAGCAAAAAAAAAAATTTTAGTTATAGTCACGTAAGTGTCCCATTGCATTCCCGTAGGTCCTGGTGGTGTCGCTGTGGAGCTTTACGAATTGAATCGAGCGCCAAGCAAGGGACTTACGGTCTCCTGCATGCCCCAGCAGCGGTCCTACAAATGAAGTGTAGATGGCTCTGCGCTGAAAACAAACGGTTACTAGCGATGTTCGTGGCTGTATCGATTTTACGATCGATAGATGTTGGTGAATCTGGGTGGAAAATCGAAGCACAGAGATAATATAGATATATGGTACATCAGTGTAGGTATCCAGATTAATTTGGCTGAAGGAATACAAGCAAGCTCGGCCTTATGTCGAGCAATTTACGGTAACCCTACTTTTAGGCTAAAATAACGACTATTAATCACGGCTCGCGTGAAGAGAAACCTAGAAGCCGGGGACCCGGAGGCCTAACGAGGCAGAAATAAATAACGGCAAGTAAATAAATAGTACTAACAATAATAAATACGTACGAGAGCTTAACAATAAATAAATAAATAATGGGGAATAAATAATAAATAGTACCCACAATAAATAAATAAACAATGGGGAATAAGTAATAAATAGTACCCACAATAAATAAATAAACAATGGGAAATAATTAATCAATAGCGCCGGCAATAACAAATAACTACGGGGATTTTACGATACGAAACCCCAAACTAATGAAACTAAAACTAAGTGACGAGATGTCCCCCGGAGAATTAGAAAGAACAGAATGGTACAACCTTTATATCCTCAGGGCAGCCCTGGTTGCGGGTCTAAGGAAACCACGTGCAGGCGTCAAGGACACGTATTCCAAAAAAAAAAATATATATATAAATATATATATATATATATATATATATATATATATATATATATATATAGATATATATATATATATATATATATATACCTTGGACCGGGGGCGTTGGTCGTCGGTACGCCCGCGTCTGATCGACGGGACGGTAGATGCCCTCCGTGGGTGAAGATATCACCGGAATACGAATAAAAATCAGAACCCTCCAAAAAAAACCAAGAACAGAAGATAAGCACGTTAAACCGCGACCTTGAGCTCACACTTTCTGAAGAAAAGGTCACTGCTCAAAACGGAGGCCAAAACGTAACTGGCTTAAGTCGGTTTGTGCGGCACCAACAACCCGTCGCCCTTGGCTTAGGAATGCCAGTAGGTATTCACAGATGGCGGGACCGGCCTCATGGCCTGGCATTCGTACTCTTTCGTCACAGCACGTTCAATAAAATGTATCACTTCATCATTGTCGTCAAACAAATTTTCTAAACACCGGTCCATCTTGACGTATAATGCAGCAAAAGTTTGGTTAATCCCAAGTTAAATATTTATTCGCTGGCTGCTAGACCAAATAAAGTTATTCCATAGATACCATGTTTAACTGTTGGGTAAATTTTAACTGGGCGTGAAAATACGATTTTGGGCGTTTTACTCTGGGAGTAAATTTTATACCAGAGATAAGTAAATTTAACTAGAGTTGGAAATACCGGCCCTTAAAGCAGCATCTCCGTAAACTTTTTGGAGCTCTCGATGCCGTTCGGCGATAATACTCATAAAATGCATACACCAAGTCTACCAATTATATTGTAAGATCAAAAAACCTCTCTTTAATTTATATTAGTATATTCAATTTTACGGCAATGAACATGCATTTATAAAAAATGTTCAAATATATAATATTAAATAACTATATAATACAAAAGTTGTATATCACACAAACGCGATACACTAAATATAGCATTGTTTAATACATATTCTGAAGTTAGTGAGAGTACTCATAATAAGCTTAAACCAAAACTTGTAGTTACATTTCTAGTATAATATCAGGTATAGTCATTTCCGTGTGTTTCGAACTGCAGCCGTTTTTGGTTCTCTATTTGAGAAAGTTTCACTAAAAATATAAATTATTACAATTAAACCCAAAAATTCCTGTTATCTTACTTTTCCGGATGAAAATTACTGAGACTTCTTGCATTTTTTTCAAATCTCTTTTCTAGATCTTTTCGTGACCACATTCGTGGTTGGAATGATGGCGGTGGTTCATGTACATCAGTACGATAGCTTCGATCTTCTTGTTTGTAATATGTCGCAAATATAGCAACATATATTGGAGGCAGCAACGGACTGTGGTATATGTCTGCAAATTCTTTTGGTGCATCCAAATTTAAATCACAAACGTTTTCCATCTAACATGTAAGAATTGAATTTCATATATTACAAAAAGTCAAACATACGATACTAATATAAGGTTTAATTCAGTGAGTATGTGTATGAGAGAGAAAGAATTAGTAAGAGTGCGAGTGTAAAGGTCAGAGCTGAATTTGTCTCCGATAATTGAGCCCCAGATAAATTTGCTCCGACACAATTCACCACTTAACAAAACGTGCCAGATATTATGGCCCAGCTATTCTTCCCCGCTAATTGGTCCCAGACTAATATTCACCAGCGACAATTTCATAATTCCTCTTCTACAATATAGCAATAAACTGATTCTAGCGCAGTATTATCGGCTCAACAAATAACTATTATATTAAGATAACTATAGAGTAAGAGTTTCCCAAGTGTGCTACTGATTTACACAAGGTTTTCGGATTTTGTTCAAAATTCATATTTAGGTAGATCTAATGAATAAAAATTAGGTTCTGAAAATATTTTGGAAAAAAAAAATTTAATTTTTGAGTTATAAGCTATTGAATATTTTTAAGTTAATCAATTAAATAATTAATATCTCAGATATGACTTGATAGAAATTTATGAAATTTTGGTAAAATGTAGCTAATAGATAGACCTATCTAAATATATTTTAAAAAATTAATTTACGTTTAATTTATATATGAAAAATTAAGTTTTTAATAAACAAAATAATTTTTCTTCATGTTTTCCATGTGATACATGAATTTTAAGTTATCCACAAGATTGTAAAATTCTTCTTCTTCAAAATGGAAAATTAAAATTTACGGGGCCGGAATTAGTAACCGAGTTATAGTAACTTTCGCGAGTCACTAACGTCTAGGCGCAAGGAAACTACCGCGCGCGCTGTATATGTTATTCAAGTGTTTGGGGTTCAAAGGATGTGATATAAGCAAATATGATATGTTTACTGAAATCAACAAACAAATTAATAAATGCAATTTAATAATTAGGTACTTTATACATACAACGATGCATCAGCAGTCCATTTATTTAATTCTAAGCTTATCGCTTATCTAATAGGACATTTTGGACAGGAAGAGGTTAAAAAAATCATAGGCGTCGCAATACAAAAATAAGTATAATTTTATTAATTTATTGAATCATAAAAGCGACTTCAATGTTATGGCGGAGAGGCATTTTTTTGCTACCTCGCACGGGAAAGGTGCATGCGATGGCATTGGGGTCACGGTTAAACGGCAAGCATATAGAGCAAGTTTGCAACGTGTGAATGAGAACCACATCACAACACCGCAACTAGAGTGAGTAGATATATAAGAGTGTGGACAATCGACGAGTAGTCCCTATCTAAAGCATAGAGCGCAGGTTCCCCGCCTTTGATTGGTCGCCACCATAGTTTGTCTAAATGTTCAAATGAAATGCATTGCGTTATATGGAGTGCGCGGCTCATATTTTCTTATACTCTTTAAATCTAAAGGATCAGATAAGATAATTGCACCCCGTATTTTTTATGTTATTCCTGAATAAATTCTGCGTATTTTATTCCGCGACAGCATATGTCTATCTTTTATAGAAACATTTATACAAAAGTCGAAACATTTCGCGCTCAAATATTACGGTATAAACATAATTTTAAAATGCACAGTTTGAATTAATAAATGTAATAAGCATAATAAACAGTGTTTAATTTAAGAGATTCGCGAAATGTAGAACACTAATATACTTGCAAGTAAACAGCACAAATAGTTATATTAGCCCGCGAAATGTTTGGAATTTAGTATAAATGTTTCTATAATAGATAGACCTATGCTGTCGCGGAATAAAATACGCAGAATTTATTCAGGAATAACATAAAAAATACGGGGTGCAATTATCTTATCTGGTCCTTTAGATTTAAAGAGTATAAGAAAATATGAGCCGCGCGCTCCATAGAACGCAATGCATTTCGTTTGAACATTTAGACAAACTATGGCGGCGACAATCACAGGCTGGGAAGCTATTGTCCACATTCTTATATATCTACTCACTCTAACCGCAACTACTATATGACTGGGCGAAAGCATTTTTCCACAAAATTTGTTTCGATTTTTGTAATCAGGAAGAACACATTTCGCACATTTCGTCATTAAAGAAACGTTACGAAACCACAATAACTATTAATGATACGTGGCAATACCACTCGTTCATTCTGTTCAATGAAATGGCATGCATAATGTTTTCTGCCTGCGATAATGGTATATACAAAACTATAAAAAAAACAGTCTTAATTATAACAAATAAATGTATAAAGTACCTAATTATTAAATTGCAATTATTAATTTATTTGTTGATTTCAATAAACATATCATATTTGCTTATATCACAATCCTTTGAACCCCAAACACTTGAATAACATATACAGCGCGCGCGGTAGTTTCCTTGCGCCTAGACGTTAGTGACTCACGAGAGTGTCTATAACTCGGTTACTAATTCCGGCCCCGTAAATTTTATTTTTCCATTTTGAAGAAGAAGACTTTTACAATCTTGTGGATAAATTAAAATTCATGTATCACATGGAGAACATGAAGAAAAATTAATTTGTTTATTAAAAACTTAATTTTTCATATATAAATTAAACGTAAATTAATTTTTTAAAATATATTTAGATAGGTCTATCTATTAGCTACATTTTATCAAAATTTCATAAATTTCTATTAACTAATATCTGAGATATTAATTATTTAATTGATTAACTCAAAAATATTCAATAGCTTATAACTCAAAAATTGAATTTTTTTTTCCAAAATATTTTCAGAACCTAATTTTTATTCATTAGATCCACCTAAATATGAATTTTGAAGAAAATCCGAAGACCTTGTGTAAATCAGTAGCACACTTGGGAAACTCTTACTCTATAGCGATATTCATATGTTTAAGCAATCTTCTCATTTATGGATAACCCGAGTATATATCCTCTATATTACTGTACGAACAATATGGTATAGTCTAATTCCTGATCAATGATTCAATAACGAATGTTAACCTTTTAGACAAGAAAATGTTAGCTATATTTATCTAAGATGCAAGATTTATCTATGACTTCCACGTAGTATTTGAAGCTGTGTTTCAATTCATACCAGCATTTTGGTCACGCAAAACATTGCACAAGTTTTAGAATAATCCATACTCAATATTTAAGTATAGATGCGAACTTTTGTACGGGCTAGACGTGCGGTTCCTCGCTCATGCTGACATTGCAAATAGTATAGTTACACATACCTCACTTTGTGTATTACTTAATTAAGCAAACGCAGTTAAGGGGTTACACCACCCTGAAGCTCGAGAAATTAGGCATAAAAATAAACTTTTATTTTTGACTCGGCCATTAAAAATATGAATTATTCTTAAATTTACGAATACATATAATAGTTTTATAAACAATTTACAATTGAAAAAAAAAATAACAATAAAAATGGCGGATATTTGAATCGCTCAGTGGGACCTTTTTTATAAAATCCTTGCGGACGGTGTACATGATTTCTCCGTCCAGCATTGCTAAAATATATATATATATATATATATATATATTCAGAAGAGTAAGAACTAAAACGTGACGTAGGGGAAAATTTTTTTTTGGAGAAATAACAGCTGTTTGAAAAAAAACTCGAATATCCATCAAAATTTTGAGTTTAAAGAATGTATAACTTTTGAATTCTGAACCCAATAGAAAAAATCCTACGTCAGGCTGTAGGTAATATTATAAATAATAAGTGTTGCAAATTTAAGCCAAATCGGTTAGGTAGATTTAGAGATATTGTGTACACCAGTTTGAAATAAAATGTCGAGAAAAACGTGAAAGAAAAAAAAGTACGACGTTAACACCTGTAGTGAATTTATTCACTTATCAAACATAGGCGGCTGTCAAATCAATTAACAGTCGCATGTCAATGCGCAAAATTATGCGCATCTTTCACTAGACAAACATAGGCGGCTATCAAAACAATTGACAGTCGCATTTTAATGCGCATAATAATGATGATACCCCCACTCTAGCTCAGCAGGCACGGCCACGGGTATATAAACCGGTGCGCCGTCGCAGCTAGCCAGAGTTTGTCAGATCCTGATAACCGCAAGGTCAGGAACAGCACATGACAACTCTCAACACATAACCTCAACAATATACCTTTCTGTACCGCAAGGTCGGAAAGAAACAAACAGCATTTCACTCTCATAAACATAAATACAAAACGACATTTACATATATACATATCACATGGCCAACATATTCAGCAACCCACATCACACTCTTGTATATACTTCATACAATATCCACGAAACATAAAAACAGCAGCACTTCATATTAATCAAAATGTCTTTGACAAACAAAACACATGTTATACAGCAAAAATGAGAGATTCGAAGAAAGTAAGAAAAACCTATCGAAGACAAATTCAAATAGAATGGACAATTCCAAAATTGATATCACCGCTACCGTCTTCACCAGAACCATTCCATCCCAGCAACAACTCCTCATTTCCTGCATCCATCCCATACCAGTTGATACCCATAGAAGTTCCTCATCCTAGACCACAAATAATAAATAGAAGCCGCATCCATCCATCAGATCCTCGTCTCCCTATCATATGTCAATTTCATATAAAGAATCCTGTAATTAATTTTAATCAAGACTGCGAATATATGTATATACTGTACCCTTGTTGTTTTATTGATTTCAACAAACTACACGCAACCAAACACCTAGAAATCAATTTTTTTCTAATTACCTAGAATCTGCGATTCCTGAACCGTACATAAGGCCTTCTGCTTCTTTTGCGATGTCCTCCGTGTCCTCTTGGGCAGCCCTTTTTAATTTACTGGCCTCATTGATCTCCTCTTGAGCCCTCTTGTTGGCTATGGATATTCGCTGAAAGTCGAACTTTTCGGTACCTTGCAGCGCGCTCGGACCAATTACAAGATTTAATAATTGCATCATATGTAATATACTTGTATATACATCGTTGAATATACTAGTAGCAATATATGATGCAATTTCAACAATTTTTGCGCCACTATACTGGACTTTTGGAGCCATCGACCAAATAACAGCGTTTAAACATTCGTTAATTTGGGTGTATCCTTCTAAACAGCGTTCTAATAAATCGGTCAATCTATCATATACTGGTTTTATTGCATCTTGGAAAATTTCAGGAATTTTATTTTTATGCGAATAAGAATCCATAGTTGCAGAAGCCTATGCTTTCTGATACGAATACCAGCTATCTTTACCGGATGGTCATTTGTCATGCTGTGGCTTTCCATTAGTGGATATTTTATGAAAATAAGTCGCCCATATCGCATTATTCATTGTTTCAACTGATGTGTTTATACTTCATCTAATTGCAAGACCATAGTAAACTGTTCATTCATCAAAAGGCTGGGATGTCAACTTCCCTCAGCCACCTATACCCTGATTATCTTTTTTTTACTTTACGTAATTGCGTACCCATACATTTTTGTACGTGTCCTATTGTTGGACTTGGATGTTTCGATGATATTGATGAGAATAAAAGAAACTCCTGACTATTAGTTTTTATTGTATTTAATTTACAAAAGACCTATTTTATTAACAGACATACACCAAAAAAGAAAATAATAATGTAACTATATTTATTATTGTTGTTACAACAACCACTAGAAAAAAAGGAACAATTAAATTATATCAACCAAAGGATACTTTATCTAAAATAATTAAACTTCAACACTCCTCCTTTATTATTTTTCCTTTCAGGTATTTAAAAATCTTCCGGTTAAGGGGTTTTGTTAATATATCTGCGAATTGATCCGAACTCTTCACGTGTTGCAGTTGTATTGTCTTTCCAATGTGTTCCTTTATGAACTTCCTTGATATGTCGATATGTTTCTTACCTTTTGTTACTCGACCTTCGCTGGTGTTTCTCAACATGTGAATAGCTGACTGGTTGTCTATATGCAAGGTAGTGGGCAGGTCCAAGTTTCTTCTTCAGTTCTTTGCCGATAAGACGAATCCAGCAGATGTCGTCTATGGCAGAGACAGCTGCTCTGTACTCTGCTTCTGCAGTTGAAATAGCTACGAGACGCTGTTTCTGAGAACTCCAGATTATCGGTCCTCCACTTATAATAAATACTCCACTGGTTGAATGCCTTGAGTTAGAGTCACCTCCGTAATCTGAATCAGTGTACGCTGTCGATGGATCTTTACCTTCGAAAAATATTCCGAAATTGTATGTTTCTTTCAAATACTGGAAAATGCATTTGTTCATTTTCCAGTGGCTAACCATCGGCCTGTTGTTGAATCTGCTTAGGTAATTCACCGCAAAGCTGATATCCGTACGAGATATTGTGCACAGGTACAGCAGGCTTCCTATTGCTTCGCGATATGGAACGGATTTCGGCAGGGGCTCGTCGTTTACATAATCGTCTTGACCAGTAACCATACCTCGCTTCATTGGAATTGATGCCAGATTACATTTATCAAAATTAAAACGTCGAAGGATTTTCTCTGTATACCTTGACTGATTTACAAAGATACGATTTGACTGTATTACGATCTGCATTCCAAGATATGTCAATTTTTCTTGAAGCGTCTTTTTAAAGGTAATTTCGAATTTCTGATTTATCTTACTTAAGGTTTTATATAGATCATCCTCCTGCGTGGCTGCAACAAGTCCATCATCAACAAATAGTACAATTAGAATACTCCTATCTTGATTGTAATCTATACATGGATCATCATCCGTACTAACAAATTTCAATGAGCTTAAAAATTTCGATATTTTTTCATTCCAGTTTTTAGGAGCCTGTTTTAAGCCATAAAGGCTCTTATTCAATTTGAAGACGCGGTTCGTTTTGTCATCAAAACCTTCCGGCTGATACATATATATTTCTTCTTTTAAATCTCCGTAGAGGAAAGCTGTACACACGTCAAAGGTCGTTACTTTAATTTTCTTCGAGGCTGCAATACTGAGAATCAAACGAATAGAGTCGTATCGAGCCACTGGGCTAAATGTCTCAGTGTAGTCGATTCCTTCTCTCTGTTCAAAGCCTCTGATGACTAACCTAGCCTTCAACCGACCATCTGGCTTTTCACGCAATACCCAGCGACATGTTAGGGGCTTTGCGTATTCTGGCAGTCGCACCAGATCCCATGTTCGCATCTTGATCAGCGATTCAAATTCTTTCATCATCGCCAATGACCAATTTCTGTCTTTCAGAGCGTCCGCTATGGAAATGTCTTCTACATCCGCAATCATGACGATATTCTTGTTGTCTTCTCTTCCTTGGGTGATCCAATAGATAATCAGCATATCTGTTCGGCATTCTGAGGTTTCGGCGATCGCGTAAACGTCGACATCGTGGCTGATCTTCAGTTGGGTCATCTAAAATATTAGACTTATCATTGCACTTACTCTCCGATGATTGGTGTTCGGAATTGTTTTCTGTTTCCAATTCTCGAGGTGTTTCAGGCTCCTCCGGTTCATCATTTTCTTCAATTCTGGTGTAGCTTTTCTCGATTCCAACTTTTTCATCAAAAATCACGCTATCTGCACTGACGACGTCAAGTTGGTCAGGTAATTAAATCCTATGGCACGGAGAATCCAAATCATAACCGACGAATATTCCTTTCCTTCCCTTTTTGGATGTCTTCGATCGTTTGTGGTCTGGAAGCAGGACGTAACATTCGCAACCAAAACTTCGCAGTTTGTTGATATCTATCTGACGTCCAAAGCACAGTTCTGCTGGGCTTTTGTTTTTTAACGAATTGGTTCCAATTTGGTTTTGTGTAAACACTGCGTAATTTATGGCTTTAGCCCATAAGTTTTCCTTTAAATCGAGCATATGAATGGCAGTTCGAGCAGATTCTACTACTGTTCTCATCTCTCGTTCGATACGTCCATTTTGCTGAGGCGAGTAGGCACTTGACTTGCTGTGAAAAATTCCAAGTTCCTCCAAAAATTTCTTAGTTTTGGCATTTTTTATTTCAGTGATATTGTCTGAACTTAAACATTTTATTTTTCTTCCAAATTGATTTTCCACCATCTTGACAAAATTTTCCAACTTGTTGGCAGCTTCGTCCTTTGATTTTAAAAAATAAACTGTTCTGAAATGTGAAAAATCATCTTTACCCAAAAACATTGCAGAAAATTATACAAAGACCCAACTTCAATAATTCCACCATCAAGGAAAAAAGAATACCAGTAGAACTAGGGATTTATCCCACCAACGCCTTGTTTGCCATCTATCTTACACGCATGAGCGAAGTCTGACACGCGACTCTACGCACAGACTTCAGCATCTCACGCACTCCAGGGAACGACACAAATTGGGCACCGACGGATCGCCCGCCTTTTCAAAAAGAACGCAAAGATAGTAAGACCTCCCATTTTAACAAGGAAATTATCTAATTTTGAACCTAACATAGAACCCCCAACACCGCAAGAGCAAATATCAGCTCCTACAGGAAGTCTAAATGACCAAGAAATCGCTTTGACCTTAAACATCCAGTCGATCTCGGAGCCTGCACTACCAAATATAACTGAAGACAGCTGGACAGTTATCAATTCCAGAAAGGTCAAAAGATCCAGCCCGGAGGAAAATAGAAACTTAATAAATTTGAAAAAATAAAAGTAGAAGAATTAATTGAGGAACTTCTGAAAGTAATAAACCTCCACCACTTTTTGTACACGGCAAAAGACAACTAAGTAATTAAGCTCATTTGAAGTTCGCAAGCAAAAATCCAACCTATCGAATTTAGATTTTATAGTGTCATAACTAATGAACTAGAAGAAAAGAAAACAGAATTCCATTCATTTCAACCAAATTCGGAAAGAAAATTCAAAGTGGTACTACGTGATCTTCACCACACTGTTTTGAATTAAAGAAAGAAATGCATTCAAATGGAGATAATGCACTAAATATATGGAACATTAAGCATAAAATAATAAAATCCCCTCTACCTATGTTCTTCGTTGAGTTGCAACAAAAGGACAATAATAAAGAAATTTCCGACTTTAAATACCTTATGCACTCGAAAATGAAATTTGAGCCTCCACGTCAAAAAAGAAAAAGTCTCCTCACTACTTTTGTGGTTAAAATGAAATAATGCCCCAGCTCCTAAAAATCGCCCTCTGGAACGCCAATTGACCGCAAACATGCTCTAGGATATGTAGAAAAAGTCCCACAATTCGGATTTCTTACGCATCATGCAACGATTGAGCAAATCCACAAATTCGTCAACGAAATACGCAAAAATCTAGAAGAGAAAAAATACTACTCAACTGGCTTCTTAGATATACGTCAAGCTTTCGATGCATTTAGGCACACCGGGTTATTGTTTAAAGTTGAAAGAATTCTACCACATAAATACTACCAAATCCTCAAATCATTCCTTTCCAACAGATACTTCTACATTAAATATGAAGATGAACAAGCCAGCCTCTACCTAATAGAATCCAGTGTCCCGCAAGGTAGTGTCCTGGGACTCGTATGTAAGAGGGTGACTGGGGTGGTCACTTCTCCTCTTATGTACTCGGGTTCTTGCCAAATAGACGTTTAGGGTAAGGATGAGAAAGGGGTGGTCACTAGACTACCACGGTGTCGATATAACGTAGTTGGTTATTATTAAGAGTCCGTCATACAATGCGGTGGAACAACTGCCTGTCGTTGTCCACATAGAGTTCATATATACTCGGTCAAACTGCTGACATAACAATATGCGATATATTGTTATTTATACATTGCGGT
This sequence comes from Nebria salina, assembly GCA_944039245.1. Classification (NCBI taxonomy): domain Eukaryota; kingdom Metazoa; phylum Arthropoda; class Insecta; order Coleoptera; family Carabidae; genus Nebria; species Nebria salina. The sequence goes on from OX063288.1 coordinate 15,169,113, forward strand.
AGGTTGACCCAGTAACTTCACGGAAGGTGATGTTACTATGCTGTCTCAGCATACTAGCATTTGCAATGCTTACATTCCTCCCCCCTTTAAAAATTTGCTACCTTTGGGAGCACAATTTACTCACTATTTCGCGATACAATTTTGCTGGACAATATATGAATTCATTACAACGTTTTATTCTCCTTAATTTACTTCTTCTAATCCACCCGATACTGGAGTGGGCACTTGATATAGATTGTTCCGTTACTTTTCTCTATTGATTAGCGGGTGACCATATCCAGGGCTGTTCTGTGACCAGCCCTCTACTTCGGGTATGGATTCTAGGAGGAGACAAGTGTTGAGGAGCGAGTGTATGGTTTTCTTCTGCTTCTATCTGTCTGTGAATTGCTTCTAATTCTACCGTGGTTGGAACTTTTCTTTTCTGGATCTGAGTTGAGCTCTCCATTCCTATTTCCTCTTCCTGAACCTCTTCGATAACTGCTTTAAATGGTTTGAGCCTGTTCACATGCACTACCATATTCCTTTTCCCAGTTTCCTCAACAATTCTGTAACTCACTGCACTCAGTTTTTCTTTTATTCGGTACGGCCCTGTCCACGGTTTTACTATTTTTTTTGATGTCCCTGCTAGTTGTATTTTTGTCGGATCATGAAAATAAACTTTGTCTCCTATTTCAAAATTTGTTTGCTCGGCTTTTTGATTAAATTGCTTGTTTCGCTGTTCCGTTGTTTCTTTCAACTTTGATTTTACTCGTTCAAACGCACTTCGCATTCTTTCTCTTAATTCGGCCGCATAGTTGTCATCATAATCGTATCTTAGCGTTCTTGGTCGTCATATGTCATCGTAGGGCATCTCCATATCTCTGCCATGCATAATGAAGAATGGTGTCCCTCCTGTCGACTTTTGTACCGCTGATCTATATGCCATGAGAACATATGGTAACCATTCATCCCAATCGGTTTGATCTCGGCTTATGAAATGGGACAACATATCTTTAAACACTCTATGACTTCTCTCGATCACTCCATTTGTTTGAGGGCGGTATGCTGTTGTTTGCAGTTTCTCAATGTTAAATAATTTGCACACTTCTTTCATCGTATTCGAGATAAAAATTTTCCCTTGATCCGTTAAAAGTTGCCTTGGAGCTCCGTGTCTGGCAATAATCTCTTGCGCAAATATCCTTGCTATCGTTTCTGCTGTTTGGTCTGGGATCGCAAATGCTTCTGGATACTTGGAAAAATGGTCTTGGAAAGTCAAGATGTATTTGTTCCCTTTTCTGGATGTGACTAATGGGCCTACAATATCCATTGACGTCCTTTGAAATGGCGCAGTTATTTCTTGGAACACTTGCAGTGGAGCTGGTTTTAGGTTTGACGGTGTCTTCCTCTCATTGCATGAATGACATTTATCACAATATTCTTTTATCTCCGTGTTTATATTCTTCCACCAAAATTTGTCTTTAATTCTTTTTAGTGTTTTCTCGTGTGCTTGGTGGCCTGCATACGGCAGATTGTGATCACTTGGAACGACATCTCTTTGGGTATGACTAACTTGTGATTTCTCTCTTCTCCTGTTTTTTCTTTAAATTTTAATCCTTCTTGGTCCTGAAAGAAGCCTTCTTTTGATGTGAGTTTCCTAATCTCTTCGTCATTTCCTTGCAGCTTCTTAATTTTATCTCTGTCCCAGATCGGAAAATATATATTATCTGTGTTTGACACTGAATTAATTGGTATTCGTGACAGCACATCTGCATTTATATGTTTCTTTCCAGGCTTGTGCAATACCTCGTATTCGAATTCACTCAGAAGTAGAGACCATCTCATCAGACGAGAGTTCGGATCTTTTAGTGACATTAACCATTTCAGTGGTTTATGATCGGTTATGATGGTAAATTTTCGTCCGTACAGATAGCAGCGATAGTGTTTCACACCCCAAATTATAGCTAGACACTCTCTTTCCGATGTGTCGTAGTTTGTTTCCGCCTTGTTCAATTGCCTGCTTGCAAATGCAATTGGTCTTTCGTACCCGTTCTGCTTCTGACTGAGAATTGCACTAGCTGCTAATCCACTTGCGTCTGTTGATAAGATGAATTCTTTATTAAAGTCTGGGTGCGCTAATAACGATTCTGTGCATAATGCTTCTCGTAATGTTTCAAACGCTTCCTGGCAATCTTTGGTCCATGTAAATTCTTCATCCTTCTTTGTTAATTGAGTTAATGGGACTGCAGTTTTTGCAAATCTTGCTATGAATCTCCGGTAGAAGCCTACTAGTCCTAGGAATGCCCTTATTTCCTTCACAGATTTTGGTATTGGATAGTTTCTGATTGTAGAATTTTTTTCTGGTTCCGGCTTAATTCCGTGTTGACTTATCACATGTCCTAGGTACTTCGTTTCACTTTTTAGGAATTTACATTTTTTCGGTTGTAATTTTAGATTTGCTTTTCGCAGACGGTCGAAAACTTTAGTCAATCTAGCAATGTGATCTGATATGCCTTCTCCGTTAAATATAATCACATCATCCAGGTACACTAAACATCTTTCTCCGGTTAATCCTGCCAGTACACTATTCATTAGTCTTTGGAATGTGCTTGGTGCGTTTGCTAGTCCAAACGCCATTTTCGTAAACTGGTAGTGTTGACCTCCGGTGGTGAATGCCGTTTTTTCCTTGTCGTTTTCTTCTAATTCTACTTGCCAGTAACCTGACGCTAAATCTAGCGTCGTAAATAAATTCGCGTTTCCCAGTTGGTCGAGCGTTTCCTGCATGTTTGCTACTGGGAAGTGATCTTTCTTTGTTATTTCATTCAGGCCTCTGAAGTCTATGCAAACCCTTATCTTGTGTTCTCCCTTTTCCGATTTTTTTGGTACGATTACTACTGGTGAGGACCATGGGGAATCCGATGGCTCGATTACCCCTTCTTCTAACATTTTTGCTAACTCCTTTTGCAATAGTTCTTTTTGACTGAATGGGACCCTATATGCAGTTTTCGCTATTGGTGGTACTTCTTCCGTTATTATTTTATGTTTTACTTTATGCGTACACCCCAGTTTTGCACCTTTTAGTAGAAAAATATCCTTGTACTCCTCTAGTATGCTTATCATTTGCTTTTTAGTATTTTCGTCTAGATGTTCTAAATCAAAATGGTCTTCCAGTTTGTGTGGTTCGCTTTTCCGCATGCTATCCCATTGTATTCCAATGTTATTATCTTCTTCATCCTTCGTCGGTTTAGCCCAATTACAATTACATATATTGTGTATTATATCAAATTGGTTCCTTGTATCTTCTGGCACTTCTCGTTTTTCCGTATTTCTATTTTCCTGTCGTGTAATCTTCATTATACGTTCTTTGATACATTGCAGCTCCATTCTTTTAACTTGTACTTCATCTTGTTTTCTTGATACTCTTGCCTGACCGTATTCGTTGATTATTTCGATTAAATTTGCTAAACATTTTACTTCCTTAGTCTCCATTTCTCTTAGCCTCTTGTCTACGAATTCTGTTATATTTTGCTTATTTTCTGTCTTACTCTCGAATATTTCTGCCCTTCCAATTACAGTTCTTTTCGGGATTGTCACAGTGGTGTTTGTTATGTTTATTAATCGAATAGGTATCACCTTCTCGCTCTTGGTTAATACCCTGGCTGTCATTAGGCCGTATATGTTTGTTTCTTCTGGTTCGATTAATAATTCTTTACCTGGCTTGCAAAATTTTTGGGTAGCGTGGCATACATATTTACTTATTGGCGGAATTTTTATTTCTTCTTTTGCCCTGACCTTATTTTCTGCTGATACTGTTAATTCCTTGTACATTTCTTGATCTGCATCAACGTTGTTTCTATATTCTGTCTGCGTTGATATTTCTGTTGTGACCTTGCTGATATTACGTTTCGTATCCGTGTTTATGTTCGCTATGCTGTGCTCAGCAAAAATTTTTAGGAACGTATTTCCAAGCGTGATGTAATTTGTTTGGTAATTTATTTTTGCTTTATATTGTTTCAAAAAGTCTCGACCTAGTAGTCCGTCTGCTTCCAATGCCAGCTCGTTAGGACAAATTACTTAGTCAAATGAAAAATTGCTATTGTTTCTTTTAAAATGTACCCTAGATGTTCCATTGTACGTTAACTCTTCCCCCGATATTGAAGTTAATGTGCCTATACGTTGTTTTTTTTACTCGATGTTTTTCCACGTACGCTTCTTTTACTAGTGAGATGACTTATCCTGTATCAATCAACATCAACATGGTCTGTTATTAACTTCTAGTATCACGAGATTTGCTATTTCGTTTGGTCGTATTCCGTTTATATTTGGTACTGTAATTCTTCTCGCGTCTGTGAATCTGTTGACCCCTCGCGTTGGTATCCGGACGAAAGGCTTTAGGTGTTTTAAATTACGTCTGTTTCCTTTACTCCTGTAATATGCATTACTTTGCTTCTGGTACTGATTTCTGCCTGTATTCAAAAACTTTGCGCGACATCCTACTGCTAGGTGTCCTGGTTTACCGCAGCGAAAACAGTTCTGATTATACCTACAATTTTTCTGTATATGGCCCCTCCTTTTGCATTTAAAACATTGTATTTCTCTTCTGCCCTGATTTCAGTATCTTGATGTTTGTATATTCGTGGTTGGAGATTTGGTTCTTCTGACGGCATTGATTTCTATGGGCTCCGTCGCTTCTGCCATTTGTGTTCGCTCCTCTCTTTCTGCAATTTCCACGGCACCTTCGAATGTCAAACTTGCCGTTACTTCCATTATTGTTCTGGTGTATATTTTGATGTGTGGGAGCAATCCTGATTTAAATTGTGTCAATACTAAATTTGAAGATACTATTTCTGGTGCATTGCTGTTTGGTTCCATTATTTGAGACTTCAAGTCCTTTCTCAGCTCTTCCTTGTACTTCCGTAACTTGTCAGCGAATTCTCGTACTGTTTCGTCTCCCGCCTGTGTACATTGTACTATTAGCCGGTAGATTTGACCTGGTAATCTTGGTGGTTCAAATCTCATTAATACTGCCTTTTTTATATCTTTATATCTTACGTTCTCTTTTTGTAGGTCCGGCCGTTGTGATACGAAATCATACGCTTCTCCTCCTATGCGTAATAGCAATATTGCTACGGTTTAATGTTCTGACCAACCTTCTAACTTTGCTCGAAATTCAAGTTTCTCGAAATATTGGCTCGTATCTTTCCCTGTGAGTTGCTCCACTGTGTTAGCTACATTGCCGTATGTCATTCTTGGACCTCCTAGTGTTACCGTACTCTCTCCAGTGCCTCCCATTCTGTTTGTTGTTTCTTACCCAGTCGCGATCAGCCCAGATAACTGGCTGATCTTTATTCGGCACAAAAAACCGTAAACCGCTGCCACCAATGTAAGAGGGTGACTGGGGTGGTCACTTCTCCTCTTATGTACTCGGATTCTTGCCAAATAGACGTTTAGGGTAAGGATGAGAAAGGAGTGGTCACACCACGGTGTCGATATAACGTAGTTGGTTATTATTAAGAGTCCATCATACAATGCGGTGGAACAACTCTCTGTCGTTGTCCACATAGAGTTCTTATATAGTCGGTCAAACTGCTGACATAACAATATGCGATATATTGTTATTTATACATTGCGGTAGGTTGACCCAGTAACTTCACGGAAGGTGATGTTACTATGCTGTCTCAGCATACTAGCATTTGCAATGCTTACACGTACTATACCTCCTATACACATTCATCGCCACATTCGCCGATGATACAGCAATACTCGCCTCTTACGAAGATCGCAACGTAGCCACAAGATACCTCCAAGCACATCTGAACAAAATTCAACCATGGTTAAAAAAAATGGATAATTAAGGCAAATAAAACCAAATCTATCCTCGTCACTTTAAAAATGGGAAAAGAAACCTGTTCTTCCGTGACACTGAACGGCAAGCCCCTCCCATAAACAGAAGAAACGAAATACCTAGACATGCATTTAGATCGTCGTTTAACATGGAAGAAACACATTCGGACAAAAAGAAAACAACTTGGCCTGAAATTCAGTCCCATGTATTGGCTAATAGGCCGCAAATTACAACTCTCAACAGGAAACAATATCCTTATTCTCAAACCAGTCTGGACGTACCGAATTCAACTATAGGGTACTGCCAGTAACTCTAACATTGAAATCCTGCAAAGATTTCAGTCCGAAGTGGTCCGCTCTGTCCTTAATGCACCATGGTTCGTCACCAACGCCATAATTCACCGCGATCTCTCCGTAGTGAAAGTAAAAGAAGAAATCAAAAACTTCAGTAAGAAATATCATAGGAGATTACGTGCGCATCAGAATACCTTAGCATGTAATTTGCTGACAATGAAATTAAAAAATAACGCTTAGAACGTACTTGACCTACCCAATAAATTTAACTAACAAAGAAGCCAGCTAGTAAATTCCCGACAAAGTAACTAGAAATTGTCGCAATTAGAAGTTAATCTAGAACAAGAAGAGGACTATCACAAGATAGCACCCTCTACATGCCAATGTATTTTGTACATCTTATAAGTTTTACTGAATGTCAATTACTAAGACAGATTGTAAATAAAAATGGTTAGTAAAAAATATGTCGAAACCATTTTTACCTTTTCTAAATTAATAATTGATTATTGTAGTTATTAAAAAAATTTTGCGGAAATTACTTTTTGATGTTCCCTGAATCACACCTGAATTTTTGGAATGACGCCTGTTTGTTATCTGTGTTTTATAACCAAAACTGTTTTCGTCGCAATTTTAACTTACTCTCACTCAGTCGATGTCAAATATCAATTTCCAAATTATTTGAGTCTACTTATTTTACCTGTTGTATTGTGAGTGTAGCTGGTTTAGAGACATATTTATACACACGTAAAGAGAAATGGAACAAAACAAGACATGATTCGCGGTAAGTCAAACGGCGTATGTCTGGTAAAATGTCGGTCTCGGCCCTAAATTTATTGCGTATAAATAAAAAAAAAGTATTTTTTAGAACCAAAAATTTTTCTCCACATAGAGCGTATATTATTTTTTTAGAACGTTTTCTTCCACATATTTTAATATTTAAAGATGAAAATGTTCTGATTCAAAATATGAAAATATATAACAGTATTATTATGCAGTTTTGAGTCATGTTCATTTTATATTTTATTGAAATAATATTATAAAAATATACCACAATATATGTTTACACATTCTTTGATCAAATGCATATATTTATTTTCAGAACAGAACACAGCAGTTGCTTTTAAATATATTTTTATTGCTTCAATAGTTTGAATATATTAATAACTATATTAATAAGTCACTAATACTACCCAATAATCATTTTACTGCTACATTGTAGAAGAGTAATTGTTTTAGGATGAACTGTTGGGGACCAATTGTCTTGGATAAAATGACAGGTACCGTTCTGCGGTAACGAAATTATATAAATACCAATTTTTGGAGACGAATTGTCTGGAATGATTTCTCCGGATCCCGTTTGTATAAGGTTTTATATACATGTGCGAATCCATGTTGGTGAGTGTATTTGTGGGTGAAAAATATCATTTGACCTTGAAATTCATTTTCAAGGTCAAATGAAGGTCAAAAATGTATAACCCTCCCAAACTTACAACATTTGTCTTTAAAGTTTATTTTGAAAAAGCTTATTTTTAGAGATATTCGTGTTTTTCTGATTTTGTTACAATTTTCGGAGATGGTTTTCACCCCTTAGAAGTTAAAACGGGCCGAAAAAAAATACGTATTGATTAATTTCTGACATACTACAGTTTCATTAAAATTGGTGAGACACACCTCGGGATGTTTCCTTGTAAGTATGTCAATGCATTGTAGGGGCAAGGTGTATGGATTTGTTAGTGCGTGTAGTTCTGTGAGTGTTTTATTATATGCGTGAATGTGATAATTTGTGTGCGGGTGTATGAGTTTAGATACGTATGTGAGCCTGATAGTGCATCAATTTATGTATATTACTAGACCATTAAAACCCTTTTGTTTAAGGGGTAAGGCTACTCTAGAGCTAGAAAAAATAGGTATTTTTTCAGATTTTTTTTGACGAATATATACATTTTGTATAAAAATCGTTTAAATGTCTTTAATAAACATATATTTGACTACATTATGATTTTTTTTCATTAATAACATTCGAAGTTGGGGGCGCTAGTGTTGTCTAACCTATGAAGGTTTCTAGAAGCAGCACTAATCGGGCAAAAAGGTTGAACAGCCACTAATTGACCTAGGACAAAAGCGAAAACATATTATAAATCTAAAATATATAAGCGGTCGGACTACGTAGCCGATTTTAAAAATATTAATTTTTGTAGAAATGGCACGCGGTTCAAGAAAAGAATACGATTTTTAGCTAAAAATTGCATATGAATTTGCTAATAAATAAAAAACTATCGACAATAAAAATTTAAAAAAATCCAACGATGTTCAATAGAAAACTGTCTATTTATTGCGATAATAAAAGATTCATGTCTATTGATCGGCTTGTATAGGCGAACTGTTTTCGCCCAGTTACAAAAACACAGTTTCGAGAAAAGCGCGTTTAGAGATAAAGTTGTAGTTTCTGATAGAATGCTTGCATATAGGAGCGCACTAATAGTCGCCTAATATCTGCACCAAATTACATCGTAAAGAACATTTTTTCGAGAATAATTTGAATTGTTAATTATGCTTTACCACTTTAAGTATCAATTAAGATAAAAAAATGTTTCAAATTTTTTAATTCGCAAGAGTGGCCTTACCCCTTCATATAACTAAATGGACAATGCGCACTGAAAAACTATTTTTATATGTTAAATCCCTATGTAAATATTAACAAAATAAAAGAAATTTTACTACTTCAATGTGTTAATCATACCAAATTTACGATAACTTAGATCGTGATTTGCTAGTCCAATTAAACAAGAGCTAATGTCAAATAAAATAGGAACAGTCAATCATATGTGGAATATTTATTACGTATAACTATTTATTGAATATATTATTGAGTTCTATGTTAGTCCCTACATTGTACCAGTGCCCCACAATACAATATCTGAGTATAAGAAAAGCATTATAAGTAAATGAATACATTACTCGATAACGCGGTATGTTTTTTTCCTGTTCATCCACACTTCTTACTAAAGCATAATCTGTTAACGGGAATCGGTAGTGAAATTTAGCTTGTAGACGGAAAGATTCTTTTGGATTTGACATTGGTTTCGGTAATAAAGCCCAATCATCAAGGTCTTCATTAAATTCTACTTGACAAAATAATTTGACTCGTACATCAGGTGGTATAAAATTGTCTAATAATATACACTTTAACTTCAATTGCCTAAAAAAATATTTAGTTTATATATTTATGTATACATTTATATAGATATATATATATATATATATATATATATATATATATATATATATATAAATATATATATATATATATATATATATTATATATATATATAAATATTTATATATATATATATATATATATATATATATATATATAAATATTTATATATATATATATATATATATATATAAATATATATATATATATATATATATATATATATATATATATATATATATATATATATATATATATATATATATATAGATGTCTACACATCATCAATCATATATTCTGCTTCGAAATTAAAAACAATTTGAAACTTATATATATTATGCGATCCATTCATTCGATTCTTGCTATGAAAATGTTTTAATCTAGTGCCAAACGTAAATGTAAGACAAATATTTACAATAATCACAAGCATAATTAAAGATAAGTAATTATGGGAGTGTGATATAAAAGGCAATTAAAAATATACACACATATTACAGACAAAAAGGAAGGAAATACAGGAGAAAATAAATCGACCAACTTAAATGAAAAGGACAATAATGTAGTAGTAATAAAATCAAAAAATTCTAATCTATAAGGATACTAAAATAAAACTATATATTGATGCACTAAAACTGACAATTTCCGGTATACGAAATGCATCGAACGAAGGCATAATAGAATATTTACTAAATATTATAAAACCATATACAATTCCCGTTGTTAAGGTAATAAATTGTAAGTTGAAAATTATACTCCTTTAATATGAATGAGCACTTTGTTGTAACCCACAAACACAACGGAGATCAAATATAGACGGTCAAACCAGGGCCAAATATAACTTTCGTCAAAGAACATGCATAACCATTAAACACACACATAACAGAAAAAACGATATGTATATAACACATCTTCGTGAAGATGTAGAAACGCGTATAGTTAAAACATTTTAAATTCACACGCAGTACACTGACAATCATACATAGCTTCACTCCCCCTGCCAGATGATCTGGAGACCGTTCTGGACAGACCGCCCTTACAATTTAGGATATTATACACCAACGCAAAATTAAATTGCAACACATAAATGCTAATAAAGGATATTTAAAATAAGCTCGTACATATATACATATATTCACTTCTTTAGTAACAGCCGCGTTACTAGGAATTGATTGTGCAAATACATAAAGTTTCAATTATTTAATAATTAGAGAATCAACTGTAATCATATCTGGCTTTATCTTTCACTTAGGCCCATATTTATAGCACTACAATATTAAAACTTTAAAATATGTACTTGACTAAATCGTTCTGTGCCGCTTCCATATCACGTCTATCACGTATATGTTCCTCTTTCACATCTTTTATTTCTTGTTTATGGGCTAACCAGCTATTATGGAGTGCGCGTAATCTATTTGTTTTATACTCAAGTTCCTGTTGCAATGTGGTAAATGTTTCACGAAGGCCTAAGGTTGTCTCATCTTCCAGTTCAAGCTGCTGTTGCATTTCTCGTTCACGTTTCTAAAAGCAAATATAGATAAAAATAAATAAATAAATATATAAATATATATATATATATATATATATATATATATATATATATTTATATATATATATATATATATATATACATATTTATATATATTCCACGACTCGACCGACAAACTTATACCATATATTCCAGGGTCATTTCGATAAAAAAAATGTTACATGACCTATAGATGAATTCCTATTTTTTCAGAGATATCGCAGAAATTAAAAAGCAAAATGATAATTGTGTTAGCCTTGACGAACTTGTTTGAAACAAACCGTTAAATGACGTGTTTACTATCGTAGTTAATGCTGAATGATTTTTGTGATGTCATATTAATTTAAGCCATTATGCCGTATTTTATGCCGATATGGTTTTCGTGTATGGTTTTTGCAATGGAAGTGGACGTGCTGCAACTGCGGAGTACCTCAGGCGATACCCAGATCGTATTGTTCCTCACCACACAACATTTTCAAACGTTTTTGATGTTTGAGAGAGACAGGATTTTTCCCACGTCGTCGTGTAGAAAGAGATGGAGATGGGCACGCTGAAGTAGTTTTACATGCAGTTGAACGAAATTCTACCAGTATTCGTAGAATATCTCATACAACGGGAATTCCTCAAACATCGTATGGAGAGTTCTGCACCATGATGGGCTTTATCCCTATCATTTACAAAAAGTCCAGCATTTACTTCCTGACGATTTAGAAAATCGAGTACTATATTGCCAGTGGTTACAAAATAGTTTGGAGGTTATTCTACACATACTTTTTACGGGTGAGGCCCAATTTACAAGGAATAGTATTAACAACACACGTAATTCTCACATCTGGCCAGATAAAAAACCCACATGAAACAATCGTGGTTAACCATCAACATCGTTTTTCCGTAAACGTGTGGTGCGGCTTGTTAAATAATCATCTTATTGGGCCTCATTTTTTTAAAGGACGTCTTAGTGCAGAAACTTACCTTCAATCTTTGGAAGAAAAATTGCCGAATTACATGGATGTTATGCCTCTGGAAACTCGTTGTGGCATGTGGTTCCATCAAGATGGGACACCACCACATTTTCTGAGACATGTCTGTTTCTTAATGAAAATTTTCCGGAAAGATGGATAGGACAAGGTGGTCCTGTACATTGGCCAGCTCGGTCACCTGACTTGTCACCTTTAGATTTTTTTTCTGTGGGGTAAACCAGATACACGCGATGAATTGACTGACCGTATAGTTGAAGCTACTCTCTTCTCTAAAGAATGAATTGGCAGTAATTAACTGTCAACAATCTATGACTCGAAGGATAACTGTATGTTTAGAAAAGTGCGGTTTTCATTTTGAACAGTTGCGGTAATTTTGTGTCCATTGATGAATAAATGTGTTTTTATCATTTTGTTTATTAATTTCTTTGATATCTCCGAAACAAATAGGAATTCATCTATAGGTCACGTAACATTTTTTTTATCGAAATATGGTATAAGTTTGTCGGTCGAGTCGTGGAACAGCCTGTATATATATATATATATATATATATATATATATATATATATATAACCATTTCCACCAAATGGGATGCCAGAAACCCTTTACATTCTTTCACATTTATACAATCTTTCGCCATTTAACTCTATCCTTACACTCATCAACAGTACCATAGAGGAAGAGCACGTGCAGGTTACAGATGTGATGAACGAAGTCTTGTAGTACATGGCTGAGATAAGAACACAGGATCGTCGTATAATCACTGAAGCTATTATGGGCTAAAGTAAGCGGTGTCTGGCACAAGCGCTTCGACAGTTAACTACGACGACACGGAGCGACTCCATCTAAAAAAGGTTCATGTGTGCTTCAAGGCAAAGAAAGACAACGTGATGTTAATGGTCGTTTATGTTGACAATAATTAAGATGTCGCGGTATCGATTCCAAGCGAGACAAAAAAACGAGTCAGGAGTCATATATACATGAAATTACACGACTTTTTGAGATAAAGTAGCGCAAACCAGTAAAAGTGCTTTTGGACGTGAGCATCAAGAAGACTAAATCGAAACCATAGTGTCTCAGTAAGGCTGAAGCCGCGTTACTGCGAGTTGAACGAGAGCGCTAGTTTCTTGAACCAGTTGAATGACTGTTACGGGAAGGTCCATCGGATCGAAGCGAATAGAGTCGTATGACATGACATGAAGGGGACGACGAATCTCGGAATCTTGTTCCCACACGAAAGAGATGCCATTCAGGATATTGTGGACGTTATTTGGCCTGAATCTATCCACGATAATCTGTCACCAGTTGCCACTTTACTAGAAACGATGGCTGTGTATCATGGGTTTCGAGGCAGCAGACAACCAATGGCGCTTTCGTCTACAGAAGTGAAGTACATGGCACTTAGCGAAGCTTCTTATAAAACCGTTTACCTCCGTTGAATGCAGGAGTTGCGCGAAGACAGCGACGTCATCAGGTAAGCAAACGATAGCGTGGGCACGCAGAAACATCATTCCAAACCAACCTATCATTTCAGGCTCAAGCACCATTCTGCGAGGTGGCTGTGGGCCTGGAGCATACATCATCGGAACAGATGCCAACTGACGTCTTGAATCAAGCAGAATCAAGTGAAGTGCATCAAGTTACTTGCATGAACGGTGAGATAACGTTAAGTATAACAATATATATCATCTTTTTGTGTTCTTATCGTTGCATTTCATTATGTGTACAGTAAATCCTGAAATCTTTAACATATTCTAAAAAAAACACCATACACTCTGCATTTTGGGAACTTGTGATACACAGGTTTTCAAAATACAGATACTACCACACAGTTTTTTAATCGTCTTCTGCGATATACATTAACAAGTCTTGGGATACGCCAATAAATTATTCATACTGGCATACCACTCAAACTCATTTTAGTAAACTGCGGTCCGAATCAACGTCGATTGGATAAGTTAACATCCGATCTACCCTTGGCAATTAACACAACACGGCATGCACCAACCAGTTAGACTCCAACCAGAAGACTGTAGTATTACAATTTAAAAAGTTATGCAAAGGGATAAAGACAGCTGTCGTCTGCGGTTCAAACGTATACTGCAAAGCGAGCTATGAAGAATAAAATCGCTAACTTAGAAAAATCCATATTAAGGATGAGGTGAGCCCAGCACTCAAATATGTATCCCATCTGCCTCCGATTATCATTAAGCCTGCCACCCGGAAAAAGGCACTCGACAAATCTATTACAACAGAATACGGGAAGAACTTCGAGAGCAAGCCAGCATACTGAATAGGTCTGAACATTTCCACTATCCCGTCCAAGATGAAAACATCTATGACACCAGAACAAATGTAGCCTCGTTCTCCTTGCATACCATCAGATCTCGTAGAAACGATAGCGAAACGGATCAACAGACGAATGAATGAATTGTTCGGCCCTGAAACCTCTAAACAAGGTCGAGTTGCGAAACGCGACCAGAAATATAAAAAGGCCAGAAAAACAGATAGTCAACACTATCCAGCGATGTCGCAGCTGAAACTCGAAATTCTGGTGCCTCAAACCAATTCCTATTTAACTATTAACAGAAAGACGTAAACAACACAAAAGTCAATTATCAAGCACGATTTCTTGGTATCATATAGTTTGATTGTTATGTAGTAGTAACGTTGTGTGTCGACAATTCAGTACTAGTACTTTTAAGTGAATATTTTAAACAAATGAAATGACAATACACGTACAAAAACACTTTTGACATTGAATATTTGCAAATAACAGTAATTGTTTTTCTGGTTGCTATGGTTATGAAAACATAACCCAATAGTATTGCTATTTTTAAATATATTAAATTAAAAAATAGATTTGGTTCATTGAAAAGTCCCTCGAATACGATTCGTAGTCAAAGTTAGGTAGATTATTTTTGATGGTGTATTACTCATGTCTCTTGTGCTTTCGAATATCACTCGTGCTGCGCACTCGTAATATTCATACTAAAGCAAAAGAGAAATTCGTGATACACCATCAAAAATAATCGACATAACTTTGACTACTAATGGTAATACATGTGACAATTTTAAAAAATTAGTGAATGAATTTCCAGCAACAGCTAGTAAAGCAATTCAAGATTGTCAGGCCGTATTAAAAGAAGTAGAATTATAAAAGAATTTGGCATTTATTAAAGCCAATTACATTTATGTAAGTGGCTCAATCAAATCACTTGAGAAGCAGAATTTGCCCTTAGTTACTGCAGTGCGGATCATTAAAGATTTTAACACATATATTGTACCTGAACATATTGGTCAAATAATTAAAAATAAATTAAACGACGATCTGCATAAAAATGAAGGATTCGACACATTACAAAAAATTGCATTAATTTTAAATGGTGAACTTGTTTCTAATTTTACTATGGATCCCGCTATAATTACAACATTCAAATTTGCACCAATTACTAGTGTCGACGTGGAAAGAAGTTTCTCAGCTTACAAGAATATGCTAAGTGACAGAAGACACAACTTTTCAATGGAACATTTAGAACAGCATTTAATAATCAGTTGTAGTCGGGATTAGTAGTTTTTTTTTTTGTATAAAAGCTTTGTTTAAAAATGAGTTTTTGACGAAAATAAAATGTTATTTTAGTAGTTTTTCATGTTATATAAGTTTTGTTTGAAAATGTATTTATGATATAAATAAAACTTTATTAAGTTATAGTTATTAATTATAATAATTTTAGTGTTATTTTTCTAATTATTATGCCTTTTTTATGATTTTATACCTTTTTGATGCCATTTTTGTATAAATTTTATTCCTTTTTATGTGCCTTTTTCTCTTTTTTTGGTGCCTTTTAGTCCGGTCTCTAATGATAGTTATAAATAAATAACAGATTCTCTCATAATACGAGGCTATATAAAATGTTTGGTATCAAAGGTCAACTTATGAAAATCAATAAAGATATCAGCAAAATTTAAGTATAACTTTACTTTACTGAGTTTAATGCGAATTAAATCAATATTTTTCCATAGGAAATAATATATCGGTAACATTACAAAACTGTAAAGAAGTTATTGCAAATCATCCATTTAGAATGAAAAATCCCTTCGTAACATCCGTATTCCCTACGTAACATCCATATTCCCATCATATGGGGAAGGCAGAAAACCCATTACATTTTTTCATATCTTGACAATCTTTCGCCATTAAACTCTATCCTTACACACTTCTTTCGCTTCATTCAAATTCAAAAAATGCTTCACACACGCTTCCTTGCATTCCGCATGCTCACAATTAATTCTCAATCATATTTATTCACTTCTTCCGAAGACGGCTTGGCATTCGCACACCAGTCATCTCACCCACGTGTTTTTTGTCAATTTAACATTATTTCAATATATACCATCTCATTAACCTGTCACTTATTAAATGTGCGACATTCTTACAATATCACACCCACGTATTCTTTTTTTTGTCGTCTCTTCTAGATACATGAGACAGACCTCTCAAAAATTTCAAATAAAAACAAGCTATAACAAAATGATGCCAACCGTGATATTTTTTCTGGACTTCAAACAAAAATATGAGACTATAAAATACAAATTTACATTTTGAAGTGACGTACCTTTCTAGCAGCAATTTCGAGCATTTGTTGCTCAATTTGTAATTCTCGTTCATTCATAGAATCCAAAATATTTTTACCACCACGCACCAACTGTTTCTCGATATTTTTAAGTTTTTTCGATAATTCTTGGGTTTTCATCTTTTCCAATTCTAATGTCTTTTCGAACTCAAGTTTTTTATCATTGTGTGGGCTGCCACTATCAGATGAATCAAGATCATCCGAGGATGACTCAACATTATGATCATAATCCGTCACTTCATGGCTTACCCCTGTTTCGCTTTGCTTTCGTAAGGCAATCAAAGATTTAAGACGTACTATTTCTACTTGATATTCCCGTAATTTTGCATCTTTCGGATCTTCATTCTTTACAGGTTGATTGTTGATATTTTTAGCACGATGGGAGTACCGTAATGTTGTCAGAGTTTCTTCGTAATTTGAACTTGCAGGTCCTATATTTGCAATCATAATAGTTTTCGAATTCCCACCAAGTGAATCTTGCAATAATCTAGTTAATTTCGAATCTCTATATGGAACATGCGGTGAACATTCGGCAAGAGCAGAAATAACGTTTCCTAACGATGAAAGTGCACGGTTAATTTTGCTAGCTTCTTTTAGTCGTATATCAGTAGCACCCGATTTTGCCTGACGTTCACTTCCTGCTAAATCAACCAGATTCAATTTGCCAACACGCACCATATTCGTTTCTGTATTGCACATTTCAATTGCTATTTGAAATATAGCATGCGAACGAGAACTGTGTTCGTTCATATTTGTAGAACCAACTGTGCGATTTCTATTTCCTGTTATCATTACTTTCAGCATATCTTCCGCACATTTACAATTTATCGTGTGTAAATTTGGAACATGTACACCTTGACCATCGACTTCCCTTAATTCTAATGGTCTCATATTTCTTGATTTGAGCAAATCCCTGAAAATAAGATTAACATAAGAAACATTTCTACGAATTATTTGACGATTTTATACACGTATATATATATATATATATATATATATATATATATATATATATATAATAAATAAATAAATATATATTTATATATAAATATATATAATTATATATATATATATATATATATATATATATATATATATATATATATATATATATATATATATATATATATATACATATATATATATATATATATATATATATATATATATATATATATATATATATATATATATATAAATATATATATATATATATATATAAATATATATATATATATATATATATATTTTTATATATATATTTTTATATATATATATATATATATATATATATATATATATATATATATATTTGTGGAGTAGATCAAGAGGAAACATGATAAATTGCTTGAAATGAAAATTATGTGCTCACGATTTATGCGCTGGAGTTGATAAAAGAACAAAAAAAATATATATGTGATGTTTGATTATGTATCTAATCAACTAATTAATAAAAAATAAATTTTCATTCATTTGTTGCTTAATTTAATCCTTAGGTACGACTTTGGCTATAGGTGGTACGACTTAGGAAACCAGTTTCTTTAGTGCAGGTAGTGAACAACACATTTTATTTTTATTTATTTGATAAATTCTAGGTTTTATACGCTTTTTCCCTTATGGGGTACGACTTGAGCAACCTTACCCTCTATATATATAAATATATATATATATATATATATATATATATATATATATATATATATATATATATATATATATATATATATTTATATATATGTATATATATAAATATATACATATATATATATATATATATAAATATATATATATATATATATATATATATATATATATATATATATATATATATATATATATATATATATATATATATATATATATAGATGTAGATGATGTTTAATACACGAATACTTTGTAATTCGGTTCGATTAGGACCAATTTATGTTGCGGTTAGGTTCGCTGGGTTTGATAAATATTGTATATATTTAAACAACGTATATTAATATTGAGCTTTACAATATTATGCATTACCATACTATACTTAACATGTTCTGCATAACATAGCTCGCAGTGGACTGTGTCTTCTGTTGAGTCCTAACTCTATAGGCTAACTAGTTTTGGGGTGGGGGAGGCCCATCCCTACTTCAATACTGAACATTCTCCCCTCTTTGAAAAATTAAACATTTTTTTTTTGTTTTTCAACGAATCTGTTTAGATAAATTGGTTCTCTATGTACACATAACAAATTAACGAATATAACATACAAGTGATCTAAAATAACACGATGCATGCGATAATAAATTATTAATAACATTAAATAAACGTTTTTTTTTTTTTAATGTCACCTTTTTGTTTATGATGCACTATCACTCACTTCGAACAATGGCAACACACACAGGCGATGAACTCCTCTTTTGGTTATACCACTCGACGTCTTTAAGGTGACAACTCTGGCGATTCCATCGGCTCCGTGATGAAGATCAGTTATTCTAGCGAGTTTCCATTGAAGCGGTGGTAAGTTGTCATCTTTTATGACAACCATGGTCCCAACAACTAATGGAGTTGTCGACACCTGCCATTTATTGCGCTTTTGCAATTCGGCAAGATATTCTGTTTGCCATCGCTTCCAGAAAAGTTGACGTAACTTTTCCACCCTTTGCCATCTGGATAGTCTGTTATCTGCTGGAAGTTGCAGCTCTGGTGCGAGCGGCGCCGTCAGCGCTGCCCCGATGAGGAAGTGTCCTGGTGTCAGCGGCTCCAAGTCGTTTGGGTCATTACTTATTGGGGTTAAGGGTCGGGAATTAAGACATGATTCAATGAGGATAATCAAAGTGTACATTTCTTCTATGTGAATCAGTAGGCTACCGGTAACTCTTTTAAAATGTTTTTTGAATGCTTTTATTCCGGCTTCCCATAAACCACCCATATATGGCGAATTCGGAGATATAAATTTCCAGTCAATGCCGTCATTATATAAATCTGTTACGACGACATTTTCAAACTCTTGAGAATCGAACAATAATTTTAATCTGCTTAATTCACGATTAGCCCCCACAAAATTAGTGCCATTATCTGAGAACAATTTTTTAATTTTACCGCGCCGTGCCATCATTCTTTTTAAAGCACTTAAAAAGCTTTCTGCAGTATAGTCGAATGCTAACTCTAAATGAATAGCCTTAGTGGACATGCATACGAATACAATTACATAAGTTTTAATTATTTTCTTTTTACCCCGACCTCTACTTTCTGTTATTGCAATCGGTCCCTGTTGAAGTTTAATTATTTTAGATATAGTATCCTTTGGCTGATATAATTTGATTGTTTTTTTTCTAGTGGTTGATATAACAACAATTATAAATAGTCATATCATCATTAATTTCTTTTTGGTATATGTCTGTCAATAAAATAATTCTTTTGTAAACTAAATACAATAAAATACTAATAGTCTAGAGTTTCTTTTATTCTCATCAATATCATCGAAACATCAAAGTCCAACAGGTTATGGGCCCAGGATCGCTGAAGTGTTTGATGTTCCGAGTATTGTGACGGAGAAATTTAGTCAAGAAGAATTATCGTCTGCCCACCTTTTAAGAAAGTAATAAAAAAATAAGTACTACGCAATTCTGCAAGTAATGGATTCGATTAAATCGCAATTAGAAATGTTGTCAGAAGACGCAGAAGGAAACGTAAACCATGTTTCTTGGCGATTTAAATTGGATCTAACTTTAAAATCGAAAAATCTGTATACGGTCGCGACAGGCACATCAGTTAAGCCTGATGGTGAAGAAAATGATGTTAATGTTAAAGAATGGATGAAAAGGGACTTAGAAGCGTAAATATATATCGGTTTGAATGTAAGTAGCAATATAGCCAAGAAAATCGCAAATTGTATGTCGGCAAAACAAATGTTAGATAAGTTGAATGTTTTATATGGTACTAAATCCGAACTCTCTGTGGAGAATTTGCAAAGACTTTTTTTTAGCTATAGATATGATAGCAATAAAACTGTAGTTGAAAACTGTATTATTATACAGCAATATGCTGAAGATTTAGCAACTGTAGGTGAACAAGTCAAGGATAGCTGGGTGATGACAAGGATTCTGGGAATGCTGCCATCTAAATTGTATCACTTTCGAACAGCATGGGATATCATTAGCGGAGTGGAGAAAAATCTGAACAAGTTAATTGAACGCTTGAGATTGGAAGAGGATCGTTTAAATGAAAATGAGCCATCAATTGAATCTACGTCGAGAAATGCCCTTTTTTCAAAAATAGACAAGAAGGTAGGGAAGCCAAATTCAAATGTTTCAGGAAATTCGACAGTCGATTGTTTCAAATGCGGCATGAAGGGTCATGTGAAGAAATATTGCAGAAATAAGCCGTGTGCGAAATATCTGAATTACTGGAAGAACAATTACTCATGCAATATCTGCAACCAGAAGGGGCATTTTGCTAGGGAATGTCCAAAGGGAAATTCGGAAAAGTACACTTATCCAAAATTCAGCAACGATAATTCCAGAAACCGTCGAGCATTTATTACCACCAGCCTGTCAACTACCGAATTGAATAACATTAATCTGAAAGTAGATAGCAAGGATTCCTGGTACCAAGATTGTGGAGCAACACAGCATATGACTTTTCGAAAAGAATGGTTGACAAACTTTGTTGAATTGAACGGATATACTACCGTTGTCATTGGTGATGCAACAAAATTGCAAGGAACTGGAGTGGGTGATGTAAAATTGGAGGCTTTTGACGGAACTGACTGGCACAAGGCCGTACTCAAAAATGTTTTATACATGCCAAAACTTACCTTTAATCTTTTTTCAGTTTCACAGATGCTAGACGAAGGTTACATTCAAACAGCTGATAAAAATCGATCAATTTTTAAAACCTGTTACCAAAAGGAGAATATTGCCATAGCTCAACGTAATGGAAAACTCTACAAAATGATGTTTCGCCAAGAAAAGTCAGACACTTGTCTGTTGACCTTGTCTATCAGGACATGGCATGAAAGATTGGCACACCAAAACGTCAAATACGTCAAGGATATTCTGAAAAAGAACACTATCTCTTACATAGATGACTGGGAAAACTACGTCTGCAAAGGATGCACTTATGGCAAGCAACATCGCATATCTCATCCAATGAACCCGAAGGTTGCGGAAAATTCTTTGGACTTAATTCACGTTGACTTAGGCGAAATGAATGTTTCATTTTTAGGAGGAGCAAAATATTTTTTACTTTTTACAGATGATTTTTCACATTTCAGAACAGTTTTTTTGGAGGAACTTGGAATTTTTCACAGCAAGTCAAGTGCCTACTCGCCTCAGCAAAATGGACGTATCGAACGAGAGATGAGAACAGTAGTAGAATCTGCTCGATCTGCCATTCATATGCTCGATTTAAAGGAAAACTTATGGGCTGAAGCCATAAATTACGCAGTGTTTACACAAAACCAAACTGGAACAAGTTCGTTAAAAAACAAAAGCCCGGCAGAACTTTGGTTTGGACGTCAGATAGATATCAACAAACTGCGAAGTTTTGGTTGCGAATGTTACGTCTTGCTTCCAGACCACAAACGATCGAAGACATCCAAAAAGGAATATTCGTCGGTTATGATTTGGATTCTCCGTGCTATAGGATTTATTTACCGGACCAACGTGACGTTGTCAGCGCAGATAGCGTGATGTTTGATGAAAAAGTCGGAATCGAGAAAAGCTACACCAGAATTGAAGAAAATGATGAACCGGAGGAGCCTGAAACACTTCGAGAATTGGAAACAGAAAACAATGCCGAACATCAATCATCGGAGAGTAAGTGCAATGATAAGTCTAATATTTTAGATGACCCAACTGAAGATCAGCCACGATGTCGACGTTTACGCGATCGCCGAAACCTCAGAATGCCGAACAGATATGCTGATTATCTATTGGATCACCCAAGGAAGAGAAGACAACAAGAATATCGTCATGATTGCGGATGTAGAAGACATTTCCATAGCGGACGCTCTGAAAGACAGAAATTGGTCATTGGCGATGATGAAAGAATATGAATCGCTGATCAAGATGCGAACATGGGATCTAGTGCGACTGCCAGAATACGCAAAGCCCCTAACATGTCGCTGGGTATTGCGTGAAAAGCCAGATGGTCGGCTGAAGGCTAGGTTAGTCATCAGAGGCTTCGAACAGAGAGAAGGAATCGACTACACTGAGACATTTAGCCCAGTGGCTCGATACGACTCTATTCGTTTGATTCTCAGTATTGCAGCCTCGAAGGAAATGAAAGTAACGACCTTTGACGTGTGTTCAGCTTTCCTCTACGGGGATTTAAAAGAAGAAATATATATATGAATCAGCCGGAAGGTTTTGATGATAAAACGAACAGCGTCTGCAAATTGCCTTTATGGCTTAAAACAGGCTCCTAAAAAACTGGAATGAAAAAATATCGACATTTTTAAACTCATTGAAATTTGCTAGTACGGATGATGATCCATGTATATATTACAATCAAGATAGGAGTATTCTAATTGTACTATTTGTTGATGATGGACTTGTAGCAGCCACGCAGGAGGATGATCTATATAAAACCTTAATTAAGATAAATCAGGAATTCGAAATTACCTTCAAAAAGACGCTCCAAGAAAAATTGACATATCTTGGAATGCAGATCGTAATACAGTCGAATAGTATCATTGTAAATCAGTCAAGGTATACAGAGAAAATCCTAGAACGTTTAAATTTTGAAAAATGTAATCCGGCATCAACTCCAATGGAGCGAGGTATGGTTACTGGTCAAGGCGATTATGTAAACGACGAGCCTCTGCCGAAATCCGTTCCATATCGCGAAGCAATAGGAAGCCTGCTATACCTGTGCACAATATCTCGTCCGGATATCAGCTTTGCGGTGAATTACCTAAGCAGATTCAACAACAGGCCGATGGTTAGCCACTGGAAAATGATCAAACGCATTTTCCAGTATTTGAAAGGAACATACAATTTCGGAATATTTTTCGAAGGTAAAGATCCATCGACAGCGTACACTGATTCAGATTACGGAGGTGACTCTAACTCAAGGCATTCAACCAGTGGAGTATTTATTATAAGTGGAGGACCGATAATCTGGAGTTCTCAGAAACAGCGTCTCGTAGCTATTTCAACTGCAGAAGCAGAGTACAGAGCAGCTGTCTCTGCCATAGACGACATCTGCTGGATTCGTCTTATCGGCAAAGAACTGAAGAAGAAACTTGGACCTGCCCACTACCTTGCATATAGACAACCAGTCAGCTATTCACATGTTGAGAAACACCAGCGAAGGTCGAGTAACAAAAGGTAAGAAACATATCGACATATCAAGGAAGTTCATAAAGGAACACATTGGAAAGACAATACAACTGCAACACGTGAAGAGTTCGGATCAATTCGCAGATATATTAACAAAACCCCTTAACCGGAAGATTTTTAAATACCTGAAAGGAAAAATAATAAAGGAGGAGTGTTGAAGTTTAATTATTTTAGATAAAGTATCCTTTGGTTGATATAATTTAATTGTTCCTTTTTTTCTAGTGGTTGTTGTAACAACAATAATAAATATAGTTACATTATTATTTTCTTTTTTGGTGTATGTCTGTCAATAAAATAATTCTTTTGTAAACTAAATACAATAAAATACTAATAGTCTAGAGTTTCTTTTATTCTCATCAATATCATCTAAACATCAAAGTCCAACAGTCCCGCATAATCAACTCCGCAAAATAGAAAAGGTCTTGCAGGTGTGACGCGTTCAGTCGGGAGGTTTCCCATTATTTGCTCCTCTGTTATAGGTTTAGCGCGAAAACATTTGATGCATTTATGTATAATTTGACGTTCCGCGTTTTTCCCTGCCACCGGCCAAAAATCCCTGCCGTATTGCTGCTAAAGTTGCTTGTATGCCTGCGTGTAATTCCTTATTGTGAATGTCCTGAATAATTAATTTTGTCTCTAATTATTTTTTCTTTGTCTATAAATACATTAAGATTTCTTATTGTGCTACCCTTTTCTAATTGTTTATTTATTTTTAAATTGTGAATTTCACTTGCAAATTCTAGGCCCTGAACGTATCTGATAATAATATTATTGGCAGTATTGATTTCAGTAACGTTAAGTGGGCCAGTAACTTTAATTTTTCCTGTTTTTTGAGAACAATTGTTTAAAAACCTCAAGCAATACGCTATTATACGTTTTAATTTTGTGTATGTGCTTACACGACTAAAAACGGGTAGAATTTCTTCACTAATTTGTGATAATAATACAATATTTCTTTCTTCAGGCAATTTAATTATATCAATTGATTTATTAGGCCATTTCTCTATTTTTTCAGAAATGAAAGAAAGTCCATGCCACCATAATTTTGAAATGTTTAAGTTTACTGGGTTCATTCCCCTTGAAATTATGTCGGCAGGGTTTTCATGTCCGTCAACATGACGCCATTGTTTTGAATTAGTTACAGTCTGAATTTCTGCAATCCTGTTTGCTACAAATGTTTGAAATCGGTTGGGTTGCGATGCTATCCACGATAGTGTTATGGTCGAGTCCAACCACAGATATATTTCGTTAAATTTTATTGTTAAAATACTTTTTAATTTTGTAATTAATTGAGCTAATAACACAGCTGCACTAAGTTCTAATCTGGGTATAGTTATTATTTTTAATGGAGTGATGCGAGATTTTGAACACAATAGATTACTGAAAATGTCGCCATTTTCGTGAACGGCTGATATATAAACAACAGCTTATATATATTTATCGCAATTACATTTCTGGGAATTTCAATGATGTTAGTATATTGCAATTGCTGCAGAAATTCAGCAAATTTAATATTTAAATTATTTGGTATTTCTTCATCCCAATTTAATTTCAATTGCCATAATTGTTGTAATATTAATTTCGCAGATACAAGAATAAGTGATAGAAAACCAATCGGATCGTATATTGTTGCAATTGTACTTAAAATACTACGTTTTGTAATTTTCCTGTTTTGATTTGTTAATTTTATTTGAAATTTTAACAAGTCATTTTTACAATCCCATATTAACCCTAAAGTTTTTGTTTCCATGTTACTATCTAATCTAACAAATGTTTTATTTGGTTCATTTGATTCTGGTAATAAGTTAATATCATTTGGCGCCCATTTGCAAAGATCAAAGCATCCTTTGTTTAAAATTGTAATTAGTGAGTCTCTTAACTGAATTGCTTCTTGGTAAAAATTTGTTCCCGTAATTAAATCATCCATATAAAAATCG
Organism: Nebria salina; assembly: GCA_944039245.1. NCBI lineage: Eukaryota > Metazoa > Arthropoda > Insecta > Coleoptera > Carabidae > Nebria > Nebria salina. Next base: position 15,194,843 of record OX063288.1, read on the forward strand.
TTGCGGATTACCTTGCTAGCTTTTCGAAAATCCTTTTCTGATTCGTTTGCAAGTTGATGCAAACAGTGCATTGCTAAAAAAGGGGACGAATTGATGCCGTAAGTTACTGTATTTAAGTTATAAATTCTAAGTGGTTCATTAATGTGCTCACGCCATAAAATACTTTGGAATTTTCGGTGATTCTCTGTTACTAAAATCTGCCTGAACATTTTCGAAATGTCTGCAGACAAAACGGTATTGGCGGCTTTTCAATAGTAGGGAAAACAAGTCTTTTTGTAAATTTGGACCTGCTAGGAGGTTATAGTTTAAACTGAGCCCGTTCATAGAAATACAGCTTGCATCGAATACAGCTCTAACATGAGTAGTTATGCTTTCTTTTATTACCCCATGGTGAGGTAGAAACAGACCGTTGAAGTTATTTAGATCTTGATCCTTTGCAAGAGTCATATGGCCAAGTGCAATATAATCCCGAAAGAATTTACTATATTCTATTTTGAAATTTGGGTTATACTTAAATTTATTTTCTAATGAACTGAATCGTTTTATTGCTGCTTCCTTTGTTGAGCCAAGGTTAAGGCTGTTATCCTTGAACGGTAAATGTACTATAAACCGGCCATCGGAGTCTCTTTTGTGTTTATCTTTGAAAATGTTTTCGCAAAGGCTGTCTTCTAGTGTCATTAGAGTATTATTTTCAGGTTCGTGTAAATGCCAAAATTGAGAAACTTGTTTGTCTAATCGAGAATTTAAACTTAAATTTCACGAATTATTTTGTAATTGAGTACAAGCATTAGTAAATGGACCACCGGCTATCCATCCTAACTGAGTATTTTGTAAATATGTTTCCATATTCGCTAATTTTATGCGTCCTTCAGTTAAGAGCGCCCAAAATAATTGGGCACCAATTAACATGTCTATTGAAGTTGATTCATAATATGATGGATCGGCCAACTTAATATTAGTAGGTATAGGTAAATCCTCTTTTCGAAACGATTGAGCTGGCAGGCTAATGGCAATTTTTGTTAAAACTAAACACGGTATACATGAGGAGTAATTAGTACACAAAGACTTGAATTTTACTTTAACTGATTGTGTAACAAAGCTATTCGATTGATTTATCCCTACGATTGGTAAGCTAATATTTTTATATTCTAAGCCTAACCTTTCGGAAAGTTCCTTAGTAACAAAATTTTGTTGGGATCCGACATCCAGTATCCAGTTCTCGCGTATTGAAAATTATCGTCTTTATCCAAAACATGAATTACAGCAGTTCATAACAAAATTTCTTGAATACCACCATTACAATAACCAACGTTTGAATTCTGTGCTTGATTACTGTTTGTTGCGCTCTGATTTTCGAAATGTAAGAGCGTATGATGTTTATTAAAACATTTTCTACATTTATTGATTGAATTGCACGATCTTGAATCATGGCCACTTCGTAAGCAATTAAAACATAATTTAAGTTTTTTAACTTCTTGTGATCGATTTTGAACGTTTAATTGAAGAAAATCTTTACATTGGTGAATGAAGTGTGATTATTTACAAAAACTACACGTATTATGATATTGTTTAGAAGTTACATGATTATTTATGCGTTTGATAGAATATTCTTCATGGTTTACTTTATTTATGGGTTCGCTATATCTTTGACTATTATAACTAAAGTCAATAGACTCTAAAACCTGACATTTTTTATTTAAAAACTCTTTAAATCGATCTAAAGTAGGTAATTCAGAATTTTTACACGTTGTCTCCCATTCCCGTTTTGTAACAACATCAAGCTTGCATGTAATTAAATAGATAATTAATAAATCCCAATTTTTCGTTTCAATATTTATAGATTCTAGAGATGTCATACGTGCGTTTACGTTATCTAGTAATTCACGAAGTTGTACCGATGATGCTTTTGAAACAATTGATAGATTAAATAATTCATGTATGTGATTTTGCACTATTAGCCTTTTATTTTGATATCGTTCCTTTAGTAGAACCCAAGCCCTTTCATAATTTTCTGCAGAAACTGAAAGAGTATCAATCGATCGTTTTGCATCTTTACTTAGACAACCCTTTAAGTAATGGAATTTTTGAATAATGATAAAAAACTATCGTGAAATGTGGTCCATTCGGTATAGTTACCAGTAAAATGTGGTAAATTAATTATGGGTAACTGAATTGTTTGAGTGTTATGATTATTATTATGTATATTATTAGTATTATAGCCTGCGTTAACTGTGTCGTTTTGATTCGTTTTATTAAAAGATTCGATTTTATGTTCTGCTATTGCAATGCTGCATAATAATCATTTTCAAAATCTTCCCTTTCATTATTATCTTCTGTTTTATTCAGAATTTCTATTTTGTCTTGTATCGAACTATATTTGTCTAATAATTTTTTGAATTCAGATAATCGCACAATTAATTGTTTAATTTCGCTTTGATCATTAACCGAATTAGCGTAATTTGAAAATCTCGTTTTTGCAGATTTAAGAATTCTCCGTTGACAAAGCAATTCATCCAAATTCGACATTTTGAAAAGTTGTTATAATACGAAAATCAACTAATAACGAAATGTACCTTTGATATAAGGGAAGTGGTTGAAGCAATAGGAGAGTAATGCCGACTAACCTGATGCCTGCTTTAGTAATTGTTGTACTTCTTCAGTATTGTTGGATGATATGGATATGCTGATTTCCAGATGTATTTCGCAACAAAAAATTGTTGACGATGTTGTCAACACGAAATTGTTGATATATAGAGCCGATGTCATCAACACGAAATTGTAGATGATGTAGAGACGATGTCATCAACACGAAATTGTAGATGATGTAGAGACGATTTCATCAACACGAAATTGTAGATGATGTAGAGACGATATCATCGACACGAAATTGTAGATGATGTAGAGACGATGTCATCAACACGAAATTGTAGATGATGTCATCAACACGAAATTGTAGATGATGTTTGATACACGAATACTTTGTAATTCGGTTCGATTAGGACCAATTTGTGTTGCGGTTAGGTTCGCTGGGTTTGATAAATATTGTATATATTTAAACAACGTATATATATTGAGCTATACAATATTATGCTTTACAATACTATACTTAACATATTCTGCATAACATAGCTCGCAGTGGACTGTGTCTTCTGTTGAGTCACAACTCTATAGGTTAACTAGTTTTGGGGTAGGGGAGGCTCATCCCTACTTCAATACTGAACAATATATATATATATATATATATATATATATATATATATACATATATATATATATATATATATATATATATATATATATATATATATATATATATATATATATATATATATACCGTAGTGGCCAGATAATGTCTACAACATAGGAAATCTAATCGTTTTTAATAATTTTTGTATTGTTTTATAATATATAAACAGAACATATAAAATAAGGTATATTTATATATTAAACTAGAAATTTGAAATAAACTGGGTAATGCTTATTTATTAGAACTTCATTTGAGTAAAACATATTTTTAGTTACCTAGAACAATTATATAGGGAAATTAATAATAAAAATAAATATTCTAATCATCTATAATTAATTTAAATTATAAATTTTTTTTATATATAATTATAGCGGATCGACTGCCAGGGTCATTACCGCTTTTGCATACATATATAGGAGAGTGTATGAGAGAGAGAAATAAAAAAGAAAGAAAATATATTAGTGCGTAGCACTGTTGGATTTATCGGGTGTAAATAAAAATTTACCAACATTGGACTGTAGGAGAAATTTTGCGAACAAATGAGCTCAGTTGGAATGTGCTGGAACCCACCCTCCCTATCATTAATTACGGCGTTAATTCTTTTGGGCATCGACAATATCAAGTTTTGGCAATATTCGACGGAAATATCATTTTTCCATGCCTCCTGTATGGCTATTTGAAATTCTTCTTTTTGTTCTAGAATCTCTTCTAGTAATTTTAGTCTTCAAAAGTGCCCAGCATTTTTCTATGAGGTTCAAATCAGGACTGTTCCCAGGCAAATCGAGCGTTTTTAAACCCAGTTCTGAGAATAAGTGTTTAACCTGCAAACAAATATTATACTTATCGTAATTTTTATTTTTTCATTAAATAGATCGATAATGACCTTATTAAAAAAATATATAACGTACTTTCTTAGCTCGATGACACGGTGCAGAATCATCTTGAAAAATAGGGTCGATTATTACGGGAAATAGCATTTCTATGAACGGAACAAGGAAGTTTTGAATGACTTTTATTTAATTTTCTGCATTCATAGAACCGACGCAAAAAGTCATTTCTCCAGTTCCATAATATGAAATGCACCCCCATATCTTAAAACTGACGGGAAATTTATGTCGCGAAACAATACAGTCAGCCTTGAATTCTTCTCCTATCCTTCGACGAATGTAGTGCAATCCATCTGATTGATTTAGATTGCATTTTGATTCGTCAGTGAAGATGACTCTTTTCCAATCCTCTAGATTCCAGTTGCGATGATTTTTTGCGAATTTTAGCCTGGCAGGTCTCATTTTCGGCATTAGTGTTGGTTTTTTCCGCAGTCTTCTAGCCATTAATCCGATTTCTTGTAGCCTTCTTCTTACAGTTCTAGCACTTAAATTCTTGCCAGTGACCTCAGACAACTCATATTTTAATTCCTGTGAGGTTTTTTTCCTATCTTATAAGCAAAAATTTCTTATAAGACGATCTTCTCGTACAGCTGTTCGTTTATTCATCATTCCTGTACTTAATTTTCTATTCGTGCTGCCAGAAATTCGTATTTTTTTAAATAATTTCCCAACTGTCTCGTGGATAATCCCTCTGCATTTAAAGCTTGAATAACACACTTTTGATTATCAGTTAACTGGCACGCCATTTTTACTGCACGAACAACAAATGTAAACTAAACACGTTAAGACCTGATAAATAACTAAATAAATGTTGCATTATTATGTATATGATGTTGCACTTTAGAAAAATAAGTACAACTATTGCTGAAATTGAAATACAAAGCGATAATCATGCATCTTCAAGAAATTTTAAGGTGGTAACCTTTATCTGGCCACTACGGTATATGTATATATATATATATATATATATATATATATATATATATATATATATAAAAATATAAATATATATATATATATATATATATATATTTATTATTATTATTATAGCGGATCGACTACTAAGGTCATTACCGCTTATGTAGACAATGTGCAGGAACTAGCATACAATAAAGTTCGGTCGCGAAATTACTAAAACGAGAGTTTTAGCTAAAATAAAACGTAAAGAAAATATATTATGCATTCACAAATGTGGAGCATACTCTGCACTGCTGATATGTGCAGAAACCAGTCGAGGACTGCCTAAAACCACAGCCCCGACAGTAATTAGGTTCGAGAGAAAAGAAAAATAATAACAATAACAATAATGAAATGTTAACTGTCGAGAACGAAGAAAGTAACGTTTTAGATTTGATGCAACATATCAATTGCAAGTAGAAACGTTGGCAGTTTACTTATGTGCATCGCATCATTACGTTAATAGCTCGCCAAGGGACCCTCAATACCAGCATTGCGACGATGCAAATTGTAACTAGGACACTGCTCGAAGATATGATGTGAGCCTAGTGTTACAAGTGGAGCAGAGCGGTGGTTGTTCTCCAAGTAACAGGAACAAGTGTGTGAGACAAGTGTGCCCTAGTCTCAGACGTGAGACAGCTACTTGCTCGCACCTTGTTAGGCGGAGCGGTGGTAACCACCGCTCCACTGACACCTTTACACGTCGCAATTTGCTAGTGGAATTATTTCACTCCTCCTGCCATGTCTTAAGACAATGAACAGACAAAGATATCAACACATCATCGGCGCGCAAGGGATGACGAACTAGATAGTCGCTGTTGGCTGCCCCAAGAGCAGCCTGGTCGGCACAGTGATTGCCGGGTATCCCAACATGACCGGGTATCCACATAAGTACGACATCTCTCTCTAGTTCCCGCAATCTATCGATTTCCCTACGAATGTCCACTACAGTAGAATCAGATGAAAATCTGCTACTGATACCCAAGATGGCACTCAGCGAATCAGTGCAGACGAGCAGGTGACGTCGCTTATCGATAGATCGACGGGAGTGTCGAAGAGAGTAGAGGATTCCATATAACTCTGCGGTATACACCGAGCATATGTTTTAATGCGAGTGGGTATAGGGAAGTCGCACTATTTCTAAACAAACGGTCTAATTCTGCATTACTGAAAAAGATGGTATAGTTCAGGTGCTGCGTGAGTGATTGAATTTTGCACACGTACCTCATACCAAGTTTCATGTACCTTATGTGAAGTGGCGGAACACCAGCTTCACAGTGAAGGCTTGGAATTGGCGTAGTCCTAAACGCACCGGTGACAGTTCGAATACCAGCATTGTGTACACTGTCTAGCATCTTCAAGTGATGGGAACTAGCTGTATACACAATGATGGCACCGTAGTCTATCCTGGACAAAACCAGACTGGTGTACAGGCGCAGCAAAGAGTCCCTTTCGGCTCCCCATTTTGTGGAGGCAATACACTTGATTGCATTAAATGTCATTCTGCACTGCGCAGAAACAGTGTTGATGTGTTTCAACAGTAAGAAACGTTTGTCAAAAATTAAACCCAGAAACTTCACCTCATCTACAATCCGCATTGGTCTGTTGTAAAGCGTCACAACAGGACAGTTGTGTGCTTTGCGTAGTCCACAAAAATCGATAGCACATGTCTTTTCCGAAGAGAAACGAAAACCACGGTCGGATGCAGCCAGAGAAACAATGTCTACAGCCTGCTGTAATCTCACCTGACAGAGAGCGAGAGATTGAGACAATAATCAACGGTATTGGGGATGGTAGTAACGATGTCATTGATTGCAATCATGAATAATGTTACACTAACGGAAGAGCCTTGAG
>OX063288.1:15204287-15228995 GCA_944039245.1 Nebria salina
TATACATATATACATATATACATATATACATATATACATATATACATATATATATACATATATACATATACATATATACATATATACATATATACATATATACATATATACATATATACATATATACATATATACATATATACATATATACATATATACATATATACATATATACATATATACATATATAACATATATACATATATACATATATACATATATACATATATACATATATACATATATACATATATACATATATACATATATACATATATACATATATACATATATACATATATACATATATACATATATACATATATACATATATACATATATACATATATACATATATACATATATACATATATACATATATACATATACATATATACATATATATACATATATACATATATACATATATACATATATACATATATACATATATACATATATACATATATACATATATACATATATACATATATACATATATACATATATACATATATACATATATACATATATACATATATACATATATACATATATACATATATACATATATACATATATACATATATACATATATACATATATACATATATACATATATACATATATACATATATACATATATACATATATACATATATACATATATACATATATACATATATACATATATACATATATACATATATACATATATACATATATACATATATACATATATACATATATACATATATACATATATACATATATACATATATACATATATACATATATACATATATACATATATACATATATACATATATACATATATACATATATACATATATACATATATACATATATACATATATACATATATACATATATACATATATACATATATACATATATACATATATACATATATACATATATACATATATACATATATACATATATACATATATACATATATACATATATACATATATACATATATACATATATACATATATACATATACTACATATATACATATATACATATATACATATATACATATATACATATATACATATATACATATATACATATATACATATATACATATATACATATATACATATATACATATATACATATATACATATATACATATATACATATATACATATATACATATATACATATATACATATATACATATATACATATATACATATATACATATATACATATATACATATATACATATATACATATATACATATATACATATATACATATATACATATATACATATATACATATATACATATATACATATATACATATATACATATATACATATATACATATATACATATATACATATATACATATATACATATATACATATATACATATATACATATATACATATATACATATATACATATATACATATATACATATATACATATATACATATATACATATATACATATATACATATATACATATATACATATATACATATATACATATATACATATATACATATATACATATATACATATATACATATATACATATATACATATATACATATATACATATATACATATATACATATATACATATATACATATATACATATATACATATATACATATATACATATATACATATATACATATATACATATATACATATATACATATATACATATATACATATATACATATATACATATATACATATATACATATATACATATATACATATATACATATATACATATATACATATATACATATATACATATATACATATATACATATATACATATATACATATATACATATATACATATATACATATATACATATATACATATATACATATATACATATATACATATATACATATATACATATATACATATATACATATATACATATATACATATATACATATATACATATATACATATATACATATATACATATATACATATATACATATATACATATATACATATATACATATATACATATATACATATATACATATATACATATATACATATATACATATATACATATATACATATATACATATATACATATATACATATATACATATATACATATATACATATATACATATATACATATATACATATATACATATATACATATATACATATATACATATATACATATATACATATATACATATATACATATATACATATATACATATATACATATATACATATATACATATATACATATATACATATATACATATATACATATATACATATATACATATATACATATATACATATATACATATATACATATATACATATATACATATATACATATATACATATATACATATATACATATATACATATATACATATATACATATATACATATATACATATATACATATATACATATATACATATATACATATATACATATATACATATATACATATATACAAATATACATATATACATATATACATATATACATATATACATATATACATATATACATATATACATATATACATATATACATATATACATATATACATATATACATATATACATATATACATATATACATATATACATATATACATATATACATATATACATATATACATATATACATATATACATATATACATATATACATATATACATATATACATATATACATATATACATATATACATATATACATATATACATATATACATATATACATATATACATATATACATATATACATATATACATATATACATATATACATATATACATATATACATATATACATATATACATATATACATATATACATATATACATATATACATATATACATATATACATATATACATATATACATATATACATATATACATATATACATATATACATATATACATATATACATATATACATATATACATATATACATATATACATATATACATATATACATATATACATATATACATATATACATATATACATATATACATATATACATATATACATATATACATATATACATATATACATATATACATATATACATATATACATATATACATATATACATATATACATATATACATATATACATATATACATATATACATATATACATATATACATATATACATATATACATATATACATATATACATATATACATATATACATATATACATATATACATATATACATATATACATATATACATATATACATATATACATATATACATATATACAAATATACATATATACATATATACATATATACATATATACATATATACATATATACATATATACATATATACATATATACATATATACATATATACATATATACATATATACATATATACATATATACATATATACATATATACATATATACATATATACATATATACATATATACATATATACATATATACATATATACATATATACATATATACATATATACATATATACATATATACATATATACATATATACATATATACATATATACATATATACATATATACATATATACATATATACATATATACATATATACATATATACATATATACATATATACATATATACATATATACATATATACATATATACATATATACATATATACATATATACATATATACATATATACATATATACATATATACATATATACATATATACATATATACATATATACATATATACATATATACATATATACATATATACATATATACATATATACATATATACATATATACATATATACATATATACATATATACATATACATATATACATATATACATATAACATATATACATATATACATATATACATATATACATATATACATATATACATATATACATATATACATATATACATATATACATATATACATATATACATATATACATATATACATATATACATATATACATATATACATATATACATATATACATATATACATATATACATATATACATATATACATATATACATATATACATATATACATATATACATATATACATATATACATATATACATATATACATATATACATATATACATATATACATATATACATATATACATATATACATATATACATATATACATATATACATATATACATATATACATATATACATATATACATATATACATATATACATATATACATATATACATATATACATATATACATATATACATATATACATATATACATATATACATATATACATATATACATATATACATATATACATATATACATATATACATATATACATATATACATATATACATATATATATACATATATACATATATACATATATACATATATACATATATACATATATACATATATACATATATACATATATACATATATACATATATACATATATACATATATACATATATACATATATACATATATACATATATACATATATACATATATACATATATACATATATACATATATACATATATACATATATACATATATACATATATACATATATACATATATACATATATACATATATACATATATACATATATACATATATACATATATACATATATACATATATACATATATACATATATACATATATACATATATACATATATACATATATACATATATACATATATACATATATACATATATACATATATACATATATACATATATACATATATACATATATACATATATACATATATACATATATACATATATACATATATACATATATACATATATACATATATACATATATACATATATACATATATACATATATACATATATACATATATACATATATACATATATACATATATACATATATACATATATACATATATACATATATACATATATACATATATACATATATACATATATACATATATACATATATACATATATACATATATACATATATACATATATACATATATACATATATACATATATACATATATACATATATACATATATACATATATACATATATACATATATACATATATACATATATACATATATACATATATACATATATACATATATACATATATACATATATACAAATATACATATATACATATATACATATATACATATATACATATATACATATATACATATATACATATATACATATATACATATATACATATATACATATATACATATATACATATATACATATATACATATATACATATATACATATATACATATATACATATATACATATATACATATATACATATATACATATATACATATATACATATATACATATATACATATATACATATATACATATATACATATATACATATATACATATATACATATATACATATATACATATATACATATATACATATATACATATATACATATATACATATATACATATATACATATATACATATATACATATATACATATATACATATATACATATATACATATATACATATATACATATATACATATATACATATATACATATATACATATATACATATATACATATATACATATATACATATATACATATATACATATATACATATATACATATATACATATATACATATATACATATATACATATATACATATATACATATATACATATATACATATATACATATATACATATATACATATATACATATATACATATATACATATATACATATATACATATATACATATATACATATATACATATATACATATATACATATATACATATATACATATATACATATATACATATATACATATATACATATATACATATATACATATATACATATATACATATACATATATATACATATATACATATATACATATATACATATATACATATATACATATATACATATATACATATATACATATATACATATATACATATATACATATATACATATATACATATATACATATATACATATATACATATATACATATATACATATATACATATATACATATATACATATATACATATATACATATATACATATATACATATATACATATATACATATATACATATATACATATATACATATATACATATATACATATATACATATATACATATATACATATATACATATATACATATATACATATATACATATATACATATATACATATATACATATATACATATATACATATATACATATATACATATATACATATATACATATATACATATATACATATATACATATATACATATATACATATATACATATATACATATATACATATATACATATATACATATATACATATATACATATATACATATATACATATATACATATATACATATATACATATATACATATATACATATATACATATATACATATATACATATATACATATATACATATATACATATATACATATATACATATATACATATATACATATATACATATATACATATATACATATATACATATATACATATATACATATATACATATATACATATATACATATATACATATATACATATATACATATATACATATATACATATATACATATATACATATATACATATATACATATATACATATATACATATATACATATATACATATATACATATATACATATATACATATATACATATATACATATATACATATATACATATATACATATATACATATATACATATATACATATATACATATATACATATATACATATATACATATATACATATATACATATATACATATATACATATATACATATATACATATATACATATATACATATATACATATATACATATATACATATATACATATATACATATATACATATATACATATATACATATATACATATATACATATATACATATATACATATATACATATATACATATATACATATATACATATATACATATATACATATATACATATATACATATATACATATATACATATATACATATATACATATATACATATATACATATATACATATATACATATATACATATATACATATATACATATATACATATATACATATATACATATATACATATATACATATATACATATATACATATATACATATATACATATATACATATATACATATATACATATATACATATATACATATATACATATATACATATATACATATATACATATATACATATATACATATATACATATATACATATATACATATATACATATATACATATATACATATATACATATATACATATATACATATATACATATATACATATATACATATATACATATATACATATATACATATATACATATATACATATATACATATATACATATATACATATATACATATATACATATATACATATATACATATATACATATATACATATATACATATATACATATATACATATATACATATATACATATATACATATATACATATATACATATATACATATATACATATATACATATATACATATATACATATATACATATATACATATATACATATATACATATATACATATATACATATATACATATATACATATATACATATATACATATATACATATATACATATATACATATATACATATATACATATATACATATATACATATATACATATATACATATATACATATATACATATATACATATATACATATATACATATATACATATATACATATATACATATATACATATATACATATATACATATATACATATATACATATATACATATATACATATATACATATATACATATATACATATATACATATATACATATATACATATATACATATATACATATATACATATATACATATATACATATATACATATATACATATATACATATATACATATATACATATATACATATATACATATATACATATATACATATATACATATATACATATATACATATATACATATATACATATATACATATATACATATATACATATATACATATATACATATATACATATATACATATATACATATATACATATATACATATATACATATATACATATATACATATATACATATATACATATATACATATATACATATATACATATATACATATATACATATATACATATATACATATATACATATATACATATATACATATATACATATATACATATATACATATATACATATATACATATATACATATATACATATATACATATATACATATATACATATATACATATATACATATATACATATATACATATATACATATATACATATATACATATATACATATATACATATATACATATATACATATATACATATATACATATATACATATATACATATATACATATATACATATATACATATATACATATATACATATATACATATATACATATATACATATATACATATATACATATATACATATATACATATATACATATATACATATATACATATATACATATATACATATATACATATATACATATATACATATATACATATATACATATATACATATATACATATATACATATATACATATATACATATATACATATATACATATATACATATATACATATATACATATATACATATATACATATATACATATATACATATATACATATATACATATATACATATATACATATATACATATATACATATATACATATATACATATATACATATATACATATATACATATATACATATATACATATATACATATATACATATATACATATATACATATATACATATATACATATATACATATATACATATATACATATATACATATATACATATATACATATATACATATATACATATATACATATATACATATATACATATATACATATATACATATATACATATATACATATATACATATATACATATATACATATATACATATATACATATATACATATTGTAACGAAGTATGTTTTTCCGATGTTAAAACCCTCGTTATTAATATGTTAAGATGTATGTTATATTATAAGTAAGCCGTAGCGGCGCGGCAGCATAGTCGACTACGGCTCTGTGGGTCGGCGGTTCGAGCCCGGCCGATACATTTTTGTTTTTTTGGAATTGTTAAAGTCAGGTCATCGACCAAAAATACTAGTCTCTGCCGATATTTTCTGTCCGTTATCTAGTCAAAACCAAAAATCGGCTTGGATAGTATTTTTATCTTTGTTTTACTCATGTATTCACCTATACCCCGATTGATATAAAAAGGGCCTACATCTCTTATCAAAACACAGTCGATCACCGATAGCTCTGACTAAAGGACCGCACCGCTTATCAACACCGTATCTCCGCTAATTCATTCGCTACCGATGCCAAAACACACTTGGTGAGACAAACTAACTACCGTATTTATTTGCATTACTGGGTCTAACTGTTCTCCAGGTATCTCGCCGGCGTGTCCGCCAAGAGATTACCTAGTAGTTTCTTATTATAGTACCCGCAGGTGTGTCCACCGAGGGTAAAACTCTGTCTATCTGTTCTCCAGGTATCCTGCCGGCGTGTCCGCCAAGGGATTACCTAGTAGTTTCTTATTGTAGTACCTGCAGGTGTGTCCACCGAGGGTAAAACTCTGTAACTGTTCTCCAGGTATCCTGCCGGCGTGTCCGCCAAGGGATCACCTAGTAGTTTCTTATTGTAGTACCTGCAGGTGTGTCCACCGAGGGTAACCACTGTGTAACTGTTCTCCAGGTATCCTGCCGGCGTGTCCGCCAAGGGATCACCTAGTAGTTTCTTATTGTAGTACCTGCAGGTGTGTCCACCGAGGGTAACCACTGTGTAACTGTTCTCCAGGTATCCTGCCGGCGTGTCCGCCAAGGGATCACCTAGTAGTTTCTTATTATAGTACCTGCAGGTGTGTCCACCGAGGGTAAACACTATTTAACTGTTCTCCAGGTGTCTTGCCGGCGTTTCCGCCAAGGGATTACCACGTAGTTTCTTGTTATAATACCACAGGTGTTGCCACCGAAGGTAGAACTTATGTTACCTCCCTCTAGGTGTCTCATCAACGTCTTAGCATCCGCAACACCGTCTCCGATAGGGTGTATTAAGTTGTACCCTGTGTTTTTACCGAAAATAAATACCGTTTAAAAACAGAAGTTAGTCACTGATTATACGGAACCTGGACATAACCTCCACCGAGCTATCCCGGACCCGCACGCACCGTCTCCGCCCCTTCCCTTACTCCTTCCCCAAATACCGTCTCAAAGTTCTCCCCCCTCCTTCTGATTGGCGCCCGAGCAAAAATTACCGCAGCGTGCGGAAAGCCAGTAAACGCGTACGAAACGACGTTACAAATTGGCGCCCGAGCAGGGACTAATACTTTCAAGCAAGCAACATGTCTGACTCCGAAGTATCTGACACCGAACCCGAGATCGATCCACCAAAGGATACTGCTACCTCCTGGATCTACAATCTACGTAAAACCGCGCTCATCCAAGAACTTGCCAACCGTGGCTTGAGCACAACCGGCCGAGCGAACGAGCTTAGGCAACGGATGGCACAGCACCTGCGTGCTAAACCACTGCTATTGGCAACCAGCACCGAGAACCGGGCAGGTCCATCAAATGTAGACCCAGCCACCAGCTATGCACCTGGCACACACGGGATGGCACCACCTACTGAGGTAGCTCTTGGCCGACCTCGCAACATCTGCGAGATGGTCCGCAAATGGAACACTTTTTTCGACGGCAAAACCGATGGCGTCACCTTCCTCGAAAGGCTGGCAGAACTGAAAGACAGCTACGGGGTGGACGCAAACCAACTGATCACCGCTCTACCCGAATTATTGCGGGGATCAGCACTTCTTTGGTTCCGGAACAACCGGGACCTCTGGACCAATTGGGGAGATTTTCTAATTGACTTCCGGGCCTACTATTTACCCGCGGACTACATACTACGTCTCGAGGAATCAATAGGCAACCGAAAACAGAAAACCCACGAAACCGGGCGCGAATATCTGATCGACATACAGACGCAGATTCGCCGACATGGGGGCATGTCTGAAGAACAGACACTATTCCGCGTATACAACAACCTACTACCCGAATACCGGCAATATATCAAACGGCGTGATTTCAACACAATGCGCGAGTTGATTTTGGAAATCGACAACTTCGAGCGTCTCCAGCGAGACATGAAGAGCAACCGAGCTCCACGAATTGCCACGGTGGAACCCGTTGCCCCAGTCACACCCGCCCTACGTACCACCGAGGGAAGCCCACCAACTTGTTGGAGATGTGGAGAGACAGGACACTTTCGGACCGGATGCCGAAATCCACAAAGAAAGTTCTGTTCCAAATGTGGTCGCCGCGACGTGCTTACCCGGGACTGCTACGGGATTACCACGGCGGGAAACGCCAACCGGACTGTCCCACATCAGGGAAGGGTCAGTTCCGCAGAGTAATCCCTGATGTCGTTCACACGCATCCCCTACCATCCGTCAAGTGTCAAGAGACAGGAGACAACCGCCTGTACATTGAAGTCCGTATCAAAGACCAGCCCATAGTAGCGCTGTTAGACACCGGGGCCACATACTCCTACATTAACTCAGAAATCGCGGACCAATACCGCGATATAGCCAACCCGCTGGAAAAAACTCCTCTAGCTCAGGCACAAATGGCTGATGGTAGCATTGTACCGATTACCGGAGCGATCACAATAGGATGCGTTATCGCCGGCATATGGAGACGAGTCAGGCTTTTGAGCCTACCTTCACTGACCACGAACATGATCCTGGGGATGGATATCATGAAATCCTTCAAAATGACAATCCACCCGTGGAAACAGCAAATCACGTTCGACCGGCCGCCTGCATCCATCGCGGCGTTACATTCCCCCGCCTCCCAGAAATTGAGAACACCGGTAAAAACTCGCCCAGAGCCCGTACTCGCCAAAATCACAACCGAGGCAGAACGCCCTGACGAAGATAAATTGGCCGACCTCCTCAAACAGGAACTTCCAAAGTTTGAGGAACTGAAAGGGGTTACCCCTTTGCTAGAACACCAGATCCGCCTGAAACACAATCAACCTATCAAACAACGATACATGCCACGCAATCCGAAAATGCAGCATGTTATCAACGAAGAAGTGGATAAAATGTTGTCCGAGGGCATAATCGAACCTTCCCGAAGTCCATGGAGTTCACCGACCGTAATCGTGCGAAAGAAAGACGGAAAACCACGATTCTGTATCGACTTCCGTAAGGTAAACGAGGTCACCGAGAAAGACGCGTATCCACTGCCATACATCAACGCAATACTTGACAAACTACGAGCCGCCAAATACTTCTCAACAATCGACCTGAAAAACGGATACTGGCAGGTAGCGCTCACACCCAAGAGCCGGCCCCTCACGGCCTTCACAGTGGCGGGCCGCGGCCTCTTCCAATTTCGGGTTATGCCGTTTGGGCTACACGCTGCCCCCGCAACCTTCCAGCGGCTGCTAGACCGAATCATCGGACCAGAGATGGAACCGCATGCGTTCGCTTACCTGGACGACATCGTCGTCATCAGTAATACCATGCAAGACCATCTGAAGCACCTCCAGGAGGTTTTCCGACGACTTAAAAGCACGAACCTACGAATAAACC
Organism: Nebria salina; assembly: GCA_944039245.1. Lineage (NCBI taxonomy): Eukaryota > Metazoa > Arthropoda > Insecta > Coleoptera > Carabidae > Nebria > Nebria salina. The sequence continues at coordinate 15,217,124 of OX063288.1, forward strand.
CTCAGAAATGCCAATTTGGCCTTAGATCCATCAAATACCTCGGGCACGTCATCACTAAAGATGGTATACAAACTGACCCGGAGAAAGTCGAGGCCATCACGCAGATTTCACCGCCAAGTAATGTCCGCCAGCTACGACAATTCCTCGGCGCTGCTTCATGGTATCGACGGTTTATCATCGATTTCTCGCGACAAGCGGCCCCACTTACCCAGCTGTTGCAAAAACAGAGACCCTGGAACTGGGGCACCGAACAGCAACGGGCATTCGACCAGTTAAAAAGCTGTCTTACCACAGCACCAGTACTCGCCTGTCCCGATTTCAACCAGCGATTCTATTTACAAACCGACGCATCTGATTACGGAGTAGGAGCTGCTTTGATTCAGGGTACGAATGAGAACCAGCACGTGATCGCCTACGCTAGCCGATCTCTCTCCCCCGCTGAAAAAAATTACTCCGTCATCGAAAAGGAATGTCTAGCCATTGTATGGGGCATACAAAAGATGCGGATGTATCTGGAGTGGTACCAATTTACGGTGGTCACCGACCACCAAGCGTTACGTTGGCTGAACGCCCTACGAAATCCGACCGGCCGCCTCGCCCGCTGGGCAGTATTGTTGCAACAGTACGATTTCGAAGTGGAGTATCGGAAAGGGGCATTGAACCATCTGGCCGACACCCTCAGCAGAATGCCACTCCCTACTACCGAACCACTGGCCAGCCTTGCCACCATCACCACCGGCTGCTCATGGTACGACCATAAGATAGCCGACGTAAGGGAAAAACCCCAAGATCATCCCGAATACCAAGTCATCCAAGACCAGCTGCATCGGAAATTCTGGGACCCGACCGACCTGTCCGACACCGAACCCGAACGGGCCTGGAAACGATGCGTCCCGACTGGAGACCGGCTCCAGGTCCTCACTGAATGTCATGACCGACCAGAGGCCGGGCACATGGGCATCGCCAAAACACTGGCGAGACTGGCCCTACGATACTACTGGCCGGGCATGTTCCGCGACGGCACAAAATATGTACGGCGGTGCCAAAGTTGCCAGACCTACAAGGCTACACAGAACGCCATGGGTGGAACCATGGGACCGCCGCGTATCACCAAACCCTGGGAGGTGGTGAGTACCGATATTGTGGGGCCACTACCCCGTACCGCAAGTGGCCACGAATATATCATCGCCTTCCAAGACCGCATGACCAAGTGGGTCGAGTGCAGGGCACTCCGCAAAGCTACCGCGACCACGATAACCAAAGCCCTACGGGAGCTAGTTATCTGCCGGTACGGATGTCCGAAAATCCTCATCTCGGATAATGGGACGGAATTCAACAACAACTTGGTCAGGCAGACACTAGACAGTTACCGAATCCGCCACCAGTTAACCCCGCCCTACACGCCTCAGGCCAACCCCGTCGAGCGCGTCAACCGTGTACTGAAACCGATGCTCGCGCAATATTGCGGAGACAACCATAAAACGTGGGACGCTCACCTGCCCGAATTCACTCTAGCCATTAATTCCTGCCGCCACACCAGCACTGGCTATTCGCCTGCTTACTTGAATTTTGGGAGTGAACCTTTACTTCCAAACACCTACGGGCAAGTCGCCTCCGAAGATGTACAAGAAGAAGGTGTGCCAAAGCACCACCTAGAGAAGATGAGAGCTCTGAAATCAGCCCAGGACCTGGCGCGCATCAACATCGCCCGAGCGGCCACCGGGCAAGCGCATCACTACAATCTGCGCAGACGAGCTGGGCAGTTCCAACCTGGGGAACTCGTCCTCAGAAGGGAGCACCCGCTCTCCATCGCAACCCGCGGCATTGCCGCCAAACTAGCACCAAGATACTCCGGTCCCTGGACCGTGAAGAACCGAGTTTCCCCTCAGGTCTACGACCTAGAGAACGGAGCAGGGAAAACACTACGGCGCATACATATTAAAGATCTGAAAAAGTACCACGACTAATCTTTGTTTTTCGCAGTACTCCGGATGGGACGTCCACCCCCACCAGGGGCACCCGGGAGCTGTCCCCCATCACCTCCCCCGAGATGAGGGAAATAAACCGGTGGCTGCCCCAGCCCCTGCCAAAGCCAGCACCCCGGGGACCACCCCGAATGATGCCACCATTCAAAGCACCGCCAGTAGTGGTGTTCAAGCGGGGCCACCGACCACCCGGCGTCCGGGCCTGGAGGCCTGACCTGCCAAGGCCGTTGCCACGCCCAGCAGCGCCATCGGCGGCGCAACGGAAACGCCCCCCGACTAGACCAGCCCCAATCAAGGCTGTCGCGCCCAACCACCGGCCAAGCCCGAAGCGGCCCCACCCCGCCCCGGCGACCCCTCCTCAGCTGAGGGAGCGACCCGCATGGGTCCACCCGGATGTCCTCGACATAACGACGTCGCCAATCGAGTCCCCGGAGGCCCGCGCTACCATTCCCCTATCCCCCCTGCCCAACCGGCCGCAGAAGGCCACCACCCCGGCAGCCCCGAAGGCCGCGCCCCCGACGGCTTACAACACCCTCATCCCCAAGAACAAAAGGCACCGCCGAAGAGTGCGGATCCTGGTGCCCCGCGAGGACGGGGGTGTCAAATATGTGACGGTAGTGACTGGGGAGACCAGAGCCTAAGAGACTTTCTTGTTTTATTTTTTTTATATGTTTTTTTGAGTTTATTTTTTTCTTTGGCTGTTTTTTTGTTAAGTTTATCTTTTTTTATATTATAATTTTGAGGGATACATGATACTGTTTTTTTTGTTTTGCCGAAGTAAGAGGAGGGTGTAACGAAGTATGTTTTTCCGATGTTAAAACCCTCGTTATTAATATGTTAAGATGTATGTTATATTATAAGTAAGCCGTAGCGGCGCGGCAGCATAGTCGACTACGGCTCTGTGGGTCGGCGGTTCGAGCCCGGCCGATACATTTTTGTTTTTTTGGAATTGTTAAAGTCAGGTCATCGACCAAAAATACTAGTCTCTGCCGATATTTTCTGTCCGTTATCTAGTCAAAACCAAAAATCGGCTTGGATAGTATTTTTATCTTTGTTTTACTCATGTATTCACCTATACCCCGATTGATATAAAAAGGGCCTACATCTCTTATCAAAACACAGTCGATCACCGATAGCTCTGACTAAAGGACCGCACCGCTTATCAACACCGTATCTCCGCTAATTCATTCGCTACCGATGCCAAAACACACTTGGTGAGACAAACTAACTACCGTATTTATTTGCATTACTGGGTCTAACTGTTCTCCAGGTATCTCGCCGGCGTGTCCGCCAAGAGATTACCTAGTAGTTTCTTATTATAGTACCCGCAGGTGTGTCCACCGAGGGTAAAACTCTGTCTATCTGTTCTCCAGGTATCCTGCCGGCGTGTCCGCCAAGGGATTACCTAGTAGTTTCTTATTGTAGTACCTGCAGGTGTGTCCACCGAGGGTAAAACTCTGTAACTGTTCTCCAGGTATCCTGCCGGCGTGTCCGCCAAGGGATCACCTAGTAGTTTCTTATTGTAGTACCTGCAGGTGTGTCCACCGAGGGTAACCACTGTGTAACTGTTCTCCAGGTATCCTGCCGGCGTGTCCGCCAAGGGATCACCTAGTAGTTTCTTATTGTAGTACCTGCAGGTGTGTCCACCGAGGGTAACCACTGTGTAACTGTTCTCCAGGTATCCTGCCGGCGTGTCCGCCAAGGGATCACCTAGTAGTTTCTTATTATAGTACCTGCAGGTGTGTCCACCGAGGGTAAACACTATTTAACTGTTCTCCAGGTGTCTTGCCGGCGTTTCCGCCAAGGGATTACCACGTAGTTTCTTGTTATAATACCACAGGTGTTGCCACCGAAGGTAGAACTTATGTTACCTCCCTCTAGGTGTCTCATCAACGTCTTAGCATCCGCAACACCGTCTCCGATAGGGTGTATTAAGTTGTACCCTGTGTTTTTACCGAAAATAAATACCGTTTAAAAACAGAAGTTAGTCACTGATTATACGGAACCTGGACATAACCTCCACCGAGCTATCCCGGACCCGCACGCACCGTCTCCGCCCCTTCCCTTACTCCTTCCCCAAATACCGTCTCAAAGTTCTCCCCCCTCCTTCTGATTGGCGCCCGAGCAAAAATTACCGCAGCGTGCGGAAAGCCAGTAAACGCGTACGAAACGACGTTACAAATTGGCGCCCGAGCAGGGACTAATACTTTCAAGCAAGCAACATGTCTGACTCCGAAGTATCTGACACCGAACCCGAGATCGATCCACCAAAGGATACTGCTACCTCCTGGATCTACAATCTACGTAAAACCGCGCTCATCCAAGAACTTGCCAACCGTGGCTTGAGCACAACCGGCCGAGCGAACGAGCTTAGGCAACGGATGGCACAGCACCTGCGTGCTAAACCACTGCTATTGGCAACCAGCACCGAGAACCGGGCAGGTCCATCAAATGTAGACCCAGCCACCAGCTATGCACCTGGCACACACGGGATGGCACCACCTACTGAGGTAGCTCTTGGCCGACCTCGCAACATCTGCGAGATGGTCCGCAAATGGAACACTTTTTTCGACGGCAAAACCGATGGCGTCACCTTCCTCGAAAGGCTGGCAGAACTGAAAGACAGCTACGGGGTGGACGCAAACCAACTGATCACCGCTCTACCCGAATTATTGCGGGGATCAGCACTTCTTTGGTTCCGGAACAACCGGGACCTCTGGACCAATTGGGGAGATTTTCTAATTGACTTCCGGGCCTACTATTTACCCGCGGACTACATACTACGTCTCGAGGAATCAATAGGCAACCGAAAACAGAAAACCCACGAAACCGGGCGCGAATATCTGATCGACATACAGACGCAGATTCGCCGACATGGGGGCATGTCTGAAGAACAGACACTATTCCGCGTATACAACAACCTACTACCCGAATACCGGCAATATATCAAACGGCGTGATTTCAACACAATGCGCGAGTTGATTTTGGAAATCGACAACTTCGAGCGTCTCCAGCGAGACATGAAGAGCAACCGAGCTCCACGAATTGCCACGGTGGAACCCGTTGCCCCAGTCACACCCGCCCTACGTACCACCGAGGGAAGCCCACCAACTTGTTGGAGATGTGGAGAGACAGGACACTTTCGGACCGGATGCCGAAATCCACAAAGAAAGTTCTGTTCCAAATGTGGTCGCCGCGACGTGCTTACCCGGGACTGCTACGGGATTACCACGGCGGGAAACGCCAACCGGACTGTCCCACATCAGGGAAGGGTCAGTTCCGCAGAGTAATCCCTGATGTCGTTCACACGCATCCCCTACCATCCGTCAAGTGTCAAGAGACAGGAGACAACCGCCTGTACATTGAAGTCCGTATCAAAGACCAGCCCATAGTAGCGCTGTTAGACACCGGGGCCACATACTCCTACATTAACTCAGAAATCGCGGACCAATACCGCGATATAGCCAACCCGCTGGAAAAAACTCCTCTAGCTCAGGCACAAATGGCTGATGGTAGCATTGTACCGATTACCGGAGCGATCACAATAGGATGCGTTATCGCCGGCATATGGAGACGAGTCAGGCTTTTGAGCCTACCTTCACTGACCACGAACATGATCCTGGGGATGGATATCATGAAATCCTTCAAAATGACAATCCACCCGTGGAAACAGCAAATCACGTTCGACCGGCCGCCTGCATCCATCGCGGCGTTACATTCCCCCGCCTCCCAGAAATTGAGAACACCGGTAAAAACTCGCCCAGAGCCCGTACTCGCCAAAATCACAACCGAGGCAGAACGCCCTGACGAAGATAAATTGGCCGACCTCCTCAAACAGGAACTTCCAAAGTTTGAGGAACTGAAAGGGGTTACCCCTTTGCTAGAACACCAGATCCGCCTGAAACACAATCAACCTATCAAACAACGATACATGCCACGCAATCCGAAAATGCAGCATGTTATCAACGAAGAAGTGGATAAAATGTTGTCCGAGGGCATAATCGAACCTTCCCGAAGTCCATGGAGTTCACCGACCGTAATCGTGCGAAAGAAAGACGGAAAACCACGATTCTGTATCGACTTCCGTAAGGTAAACGAGGTCACCGAGAAAGACGCGTATCCACTGCCATACATCAACGCAATACTTGACAAACTACGAGCCGCCAAATACTTCTCAACAATCGACCTGAAAAACGGATACTGGCAGGTAGCGCTCACACCCAAGAGCCGGCCCCTCACGGCCTTCACAGTGGCGGGCCGCGGCCTCTTCCAATTTCGGGTTATGCCGTTTGGGCTACACGCTGCCCCCGCAACCTTCCAGCGGCTGCTAGACCGAATCATCGGACCAGAGATGGAACCGCATGCGTTCGCTTACCTGGACGACATCGTCGTCATCAGTAATACCATGCAAGACCATCTGAAGCACCTCCAGGAGGTTTTCCGACGACTTAAAAGCACGAACCTACGAATAAACCCTCAGAAATGCCAATTTGGCCTTAGATCCATCAAATACCTCGGGCACGTCATCACTAAAGATGGTATACAAACTGACCCGGAGAAAGTCGAGGCCATCACGCAGATTTCACCGCCAAGTAATGTCCGCCAGCTACGACAATTCCTCGGCGCTGCTTCATGGTATCGACGGTTTATCATCGATTTCTCGCGACAAGCGGCCCCACTTACCCAGCTGTTGCAAAAACAGAGACCCTGGAACTGGGGCACCGAACAGCAACGGGCATTCGACCAGTTAAAAAGCTGTCTTACCACAGCACCAGTACTCGCCTGTCCCGATTTCAACCAGCGATTCTATTTACAAACCGACGCATCTGATTACGGAGTAGGAGCTGCTTTGATTCAGGGTACGAATGAGAACCAGCACGTGATCGCCTACGCTAGCCGATCTCTCTCCCCCGCTGAAAAAAATTACTCCGTCATCGAAAAGGAATGTCTAGCCATTGTATGGGGCATACAAAAGATGCGGATGTATCTGGAGTGGTACCAATTTACGGTGGTCACCGACCACCAAGCGTTACGTTGGCTGAACGCCCTACGAAATCCGACCGGCCGCCTCGCCCGCTGGGCAGTATTGTTGCAACAGTACGATTTCGAAGTGGAGTATCGGAAAGGGGCATTGAACCATCTGGCCGACACCCTCAGCAGAATGCCACTCCCTACTACCGAACCACTGGCCAGCCTTGCCACCATCACCACCGGCTGCTCATGGTACGACCATAAGATAGCCGACGTAAGGGAAAAACCCCAAGATCATCCCGAATACCAAGTCATCCAAGACCAGCTGCATCGGAAATTCTGGGACCCGACCGACCTGTCCGACACCGAACCCGAACGGGCCTGGAAACGATGCGTCCCGACTGGAGACCGGCTCCAGGTCCTCACTGAATGTCATGACCGACCAGAGGCCGGGCACATGGGCATCGCCAAAACACTGGCGAGACTGGCCCTACGATACTACTGGCCGGGCATGTTCCGCGACGGCACAAAATATGTACGGCGGTGCCAAAGTTGCCAGACCTACAAGGCTACACAGAACGCCATGGGTGGAACCATGGGACCGCCGCGTATCACCAAACCCTGGGAGGTGGTGAGTACCGATATTGTGGGGCCACTACCCCGTACCGCAAGTGGCCACGAATATATCATCGCCTTCCAAGACCGCATGACCAAGTGGGTCGAGTGCAGGGCACTCCGCAAAGCTACCGCGACCACGATAACCAAAGCCCTACGGGAGCTAGTTATCTGCCGGTACGGATGTCCGAAAATCCTCATCTCGGATAATGGGACGGAATTCAACAACAACTTGGTCAGGCAGACACTAGACAGTTACCGAATCCGCCACCAGTTAACCCCGCCCTACACGCCTCAGGCCAACCCCGTCGAGCGCGTCAACCGTGTACTGAAACCGATGCTCGCGCAATATTGCGGAGACAACCATAAAACGTGGGACGCTCACCTGCCCGAATTCACTCTAGCCATTAATTCCTGCCGCCACACCAGCACTGGCTATTCGCCTGCTTACTTGAATTTTGGGAGTGAACCTTTACTTCCAAACACCTACGGGCAAGTCGCCTCCGAAGATGTACAAGAAGAAGGTGTGCCAAAGCACCACCTAGAGAAGATGAGAGCTCTGAAATCAGCCCAGGACCTGGCGCGCATCAACATCGCCCGAGCGGCCACCGGGCAAGCGCATCACTACAATCTGCGCAGACGAGCTGGGCAGTTCCAACCTGGGGAACTCGTCCTCAGAAGGGAGCACCCGCTCTCCATCGCAACCCGCGGCATTGCCGCCAAACTAGCACCAAGATACTCCGGTCCCTGGACCGTGAAGAACCGAGTTTCCCCTCAGGTCTACGACCTAGAGAACGGAGCAGGGAAAACACTACGGCGCATACATATTAAAGATCTGAAAAAGTACCACGACTAATCTTTGTTTTTCGCAGTACTCCGGATGGGACGTCCACCCCCACCAGGGGCACCCGGGAGCTGTCCCCCATCACCTCCCCCGAGATGAGGGAAATAAACCGGTGGCTGCCCCAGCCCCTGCCAAAGCCAGCACCCCGGGGACCACCCCGAATGATGCCACCATTCAAAGCACCGCCAGTAGTGGTGTTCAAGCGGGGCCACCGACCACCCGGCGTCCGGGCCTGGAGGCCTGACCTGCCAAGGCCGTTGCCACGCCCAGCAGCGCCATCGGCGGCGCAACGGAAACGCCCCCCGACTAGACCAGCCCCAATCAAGGCTGTCGCGCCCAACCACCGGCCAAGCCCGAAGCGGCCCCACCCCGCCCCGGCGACCCCTCCTCAGCTGAGGGAGCGACCCGCATGGGTCCACCCGGATGTCCTCGACATAACGACGTCGCCAATCGAGTCCCCGGAGGCCCGCGCTACCATTCCCCTATCCCCCCTGCCCAACCGGCCGCAGAAGGCCACCACCCCGGCAGCCCCGAAGGCCGCGCCCCCGACGGCTTACAACACCCTCATCCCCAAGAACAAAAGGCACCGCCGAAGAGTGCGGATCCTGGTGCCCCGCGAGGACGGGGGTGTCAAATATGTGACGGTAGTGACTGGGGAGACCAGAGCCTAAGAGACTTTCTTGTTTTATTTTTTTTATATGTTTTTTTGAGTTTATTTTTTTCTTTGGCTGTTTTTTTGTTAAGTTTATCTTTTTTTATATTATAATTTTGAGGGATACATGATACTGTTTTTTTTGTTTTGCCGAAGTAAGAGGAGGGTGTAACGAAGTATGTTTTTCCGATGTTAAAACCCTCGTTATTAATATGTTAAGATGTATGTTATATTATAAGTAAGCCGTAGCGGCGCGGCAGCATAGTCGACTACGGCTCTGTGGGTCGGCGGTTCGAGCCCGGCCGATACATTTTTGTTTTTTTGGAATTGTTAAAGTCAGGTCATCGACCAAAAATACTAGTCTCTGCCGATATTTTCTGTCCGTTATCTAGTCAAAACCAAAAATCGGCTTGGATAGTATTTTTATCTTTGTTTTACTCATGTATTCACCTATACCCCGATTGATATAAAAAGGGCCTACATCTCTTATCAAAACACAGTCGATCACCGATAGCTCTGACTAAAGGACCGCACCGCTTATCAACACCGTATCTCCGCTAATTCATTCGCTACCGATGCCAAAACACACTTGGTGAGACAAACTAACTACCGTATTTATTTGCATTACTGGGTCTAACTGTTCTCCAGGTATCTCGCCGGCGTGTCCGCCAAGAGATTACCTAGTAGTTTCTTATTATAGTACCCGCAGGTGTGTCCACCGAGGGTAAAACTCTGTCTATCTGTTCTCCAGGTATCCTGCCGGCGTGTCCGCCAAGGGATTACCTAGTAGTTTCTTATTGTAGTACCTGCAGGTGTGTCCACCGAGGGTAAAACTCTGTAACTGTTCTCCAGGTATCCTGCCGGCGTGTCCGCCAAGGGATCACCTAGTAGTTTCTTATTGTAGTACCTGCAGGTGTGTCCACCGAGGGTAACCACTGTGTAACTGTTCTCCAGGTATCCTGCCGGCGTGTCCGCCAAGGGATCACCTAGTAGTTTCTTATTGTAGTACCTGCAGGTGTGTCCACCGAGGGTAACCACTGTGTAACTGTTCTCCAGGTATCCTGCCGGCGTGTCCGCCAAGGGATCACCTAGTAGTTTCTTATTATAGTACCTGCAGGTGTGTCCACCGAGGGTAAACACTATTTAACTGTTCTCCAGGTGTCTTGCCGGCGTTTACGCCAAGGGATTACCACGTAGTTTCTTGTTATAATACCACAGGTGTTGCCACCGAAGGTAGAACTTATGTTACCTCCCTCTAGGTGTCTCATCAACGTCTTAGCATCCGCAACACCGTCTCCGATAGGGTGTATTAAGTTGTACCCTGTGTTTTTACCGAAAATAAATACCGTTTAAAAACAGAAGTTAGTCACTGATTATACGGAACCTGGACATAACCTCCACCGAGCTATCCCGGACCCGCACGCACCGTATCCGCCCCTTCCCTTACTCCTTCCCCAAATACCGTCTCAAAGTTCTCCCCCCTCCTTCTGATTGGCGCCCGAGCAAAAATTACCGCAGCGTGCGGAAAGCCAGTAAACGCGTACGAAACGACGTTACAATATATACATATATACATATATGCATATATGCATATATACATATATACATATATACATATATGCATATATGCATATATACATATATGCATATATACATATATACATATATACATATATGCATATATGCATATATACATATATACATATATACATATATACATATATGCATATATGCATATATACATATATACATATATACATATATACATATATGCATATATGCATATATACATATATACATATATACATATATACATATATACATATATACATATATACATATATACATATATACATATATACATATATACATATATACATATATACATATATACATATATACATATATACATATATACATATATACATATATACATATATACATATATACATATATACATATATACATATATACATATATACATATATACATATATACATATATACATATATACATATATACATATATACATATATACATATATACATATATACATATATACATATATACATATATACATATATACATATATACATATATACATATATACATATATACATATATACATATATACATATATACATATATACATATATACATATATACATATATACATATATACATATATACATATATACATATATACATATATACATATATACATATATACATATATACATATATACATATATACATATATACATATATACATATATACATATATACATATATACATATATACATATATACATATATACATATATACATATATACATATATACATATATACATATATACATATATACATATATACATATATACATATATACATATATACATATATACATATATACATATATACATATATACATATATACATATATACATATATACATATATACATATATACATATATACATATATACATATATACATATATACATATATACATATATACATATATACATATATACATATATACATATATACATATATACATATATACATATATACATATATACATATATACATATATACATATATACATATATACATATATACATATATACATATATACATATATACATATATACATATATACATATATACATATATACATATATACATATATACATATATACATATATACATATATACATATATACATATATACATATATACATATATACATATATACATATATACATATATACATATATACATATATACATATATACATATATA